>CM052202.1:10530329-10582805 GCA_028455805.1 Lasioglossum figueresi
GCATTCTGCTCGTTATCGTTTCCGCTCTGTTTGATATTGTGGCTGACTTAAACATAGGCTAGTCATACATATTCTAGTTGCCTGGTTCGAGATCGCCCGCCCAGAAAAATATGTCGTTTCTCGAAAATATAAAGACCGTTCTTTCGAGCGAACGTGTTCAGCAAGAGATCTGATTCTTTCACAGCCTGGTGTCGTACGCTTCTCACCGTTGAGTCTATCGTTTTTTCTGCCAGCTTCATCAGGGGTCGAAAGTCAGCACGAGTCCGTGCCAGAGAAGAATTGCAAAAGGTCTGGACTCGCACGCGAAAGCCTGAGCAACGAGACCCGTAGGAACGCGTCGAAGTAATCCGAGTCGAAAGCCTCGGTGAAAAATCGCAGCCCCGGAGGCAGCTCGCAACCGAGCTAGAACAGCCCGGTGCTATCGAGCCGGTTTTCACGGGGAATCCGTACGACCGATCAGAGATCCGTTGTGAAACAATTTGCCTGGCAGCGGCGGTGGAATCAATGAGGGTCGCCGACTGCCACGCGATCCCGTCCGGCGATGTGCCGTCGTCGTTGAGTCGAGTCGAATCCAGTCGAGCTGTTCGCGACTCATTCGACGGAAATTTGTTCGGGTCGGGAGCCGTCGACGGGTTCGTTCGTATGCATAGCTGGGTATGTTGATTGGCTGGCACGCAAAGTCGGTTCCCGCCGGCACCGACAAAGTCTGCGGTCTGATACACATGCTGCCTTGCTGCCTTGCTGCCTTGCTGCCTTGCTGCCTGCCAGCCAAGCAAGCCTGCCTGTCTTCCTGTCTGCGTGCTTTCGCGCATCGCCTTCCACCTGACTCAACGACGGATATTGCATACGCGTTGTATTAATATGTATTTAAATTAGTGCCTTAAAGCGAACCGGGGCTGCGCTGCCTAACCTCTCCTCGTCTATTTTTATCTGGGTTAATGGGTCACCGAACACCCTAATTAATCCTCAAAATGGCACCGCGTCTTCTGGAACTCGCTACGAATCGAACAGATACCGTGGTTCGTCTATGGCAGGCTCCGGAATTAACACGTTCGGCGCCCAGCGTGAATCGGTTGAGTTTCTCGCGGGGCCCAAATCCGACTGTAGGAGCGACAGAACGTAAACAGGTTAGGGTGTAGACTCGATGAGTTGTGTGGTACACTCACACACCGCTAGACGCATGTACGTACACGAGAATTGCAAGGGTCCGGGATATGGAAAATATCGTCTAGCTAATGCATATCGGGGACCTCTCCATAGTCGCAATCGCTAGATAAATGATGAATCTAGGGTGGACGCTATCCCAGAAAACCTAATTTTGCGTTTCTCAGGCGTTATTCGCATTATTCGACAGAATTTAGCGGAGCCGCGAGAAGAAATGCTGGCGCGACAGTGCTGCCGCTGTCCAGTGAGGTGCATTTTCTTAAATATCGAAAAATTTGGGCGTGGCGGTTCAACTGACCAAGGTACTACTGTTAATGTGTTCTTTTTTGTCAGTGATATCCCTTGTATAGGACGGTCGGAAGGTTTTAAAATAAACTGTAGTCAGGTTAACAATAAAGAATGAAAAATATATATTAGCGTATTGCTAAGTGGGTGTTTTCTCTACGGCACCCAATCGCTAGGTATTTTTGCTCAAATACCCCCCCTCCGAAGTCAGTGGAATAAGGGAAAGTTAAGACCGTGGGGGTGGTATCGTCTCTAGCTTTCGTCAGCTACCTGGGGTTTCATCTGGAGTACACGAGTTTTATGGTGAGTCCATCACTAAAAAAACTAGGGGGACTCTTGACAAAATTAGAAATTCGTCGCTGTTTCTTTAAGCCCTCCAATTGACTATGTGTCACGTCTGCATCATAAACTCGATTCCCGTCTCTTTGTTCTGACCTTTCACCCCTACTACGGCCCTTCTACCCGAAAAATGCCTACACTCGAAGGCCTATTCCATTGTGTCGCACGATAATTTTGGATGACACTTGTAGAAAATAAATTTAGAAAATAAATTTAGAAAATAAATTGGGAATATAAACTTTGAAAATGTATTTTAACCAGTTAACTGCGTTCGACGTGTATACACGTCAATCTAGATGTCAATGGAGTTATTGCGGTGCAATAACAATAACCTTTTTAAGAATGAATTGTTAATTTTTTATCAAATAAAAATGTAATCCTTCCTCGTTTTTCGTAAAATTTATAATAGGACGATTTGCTCTGCGTTCGACGTATATACTTGTCGTTCTTTGATTTTAATTCCGCACTCAGTCGGGGATTTTTAAAACTAAATTCCGCAGTTAAGAGGTTAATTGTATTGTGAAAATTTTACTCGCTTCTGGGATAACTAGATTTTTGCACACGTTTAGACGTGCTTGGCAATTTGGTATGACCTACGGGTTGGACGTACTATAACCCCCATCTCAGAGACAAACTAGTTATCCCAGATGCGACTAAAATGTTGACACTAAAGTTATAAACCATTGGTTTGACAAGAAAGTAATTTCGGTATTTTACAGTGAAACAAACCCCAATCTTGTTATCCAAGCAATGAATATTAATGAATAGCAGTGAATGAAATTGCAGTTGGACCAGTTTTTGGCCGATATGGACCAGAAGATTTATGAGCACAGAATTGTGAAGCTACCAGAAAAAGGAAAAAAAAACATCGAACAAAAAAAATGGGTTTTATTGCACATTAAAATACCGAAATTACTTTCTTGCCAACTCAATATTTTCAAAGTTTATCTTCGGAATATATTTTCTAAAGTGCTTCCAGGGGGTACCACTCACAAAAAAAACGCATTAACAATCGATTGATACGAGTGTCGCCCTAATGCGTCACGAATAGCTCCTATGGTACGCGCCTGAAAAAGTTCCGAGCACTATGCCTGCCACGGGGAGCGAGAACCGCGGCCGGGTCAATTAATTCCGAGATCTGGCCTATGGTCTATCGCCAGAAGAGAAGAATAGGATAAAATAGGGTAGGTAGAAAAGGGTCCGTATATATGATCGGACAAGTACAGCGGATGATGTCTATGGTCAGACAAGTAGATCAGAGTTCAGACGTTGCTGGACAAGCGATCTGACCGAAGATAACTCTGTTGACCCGAGAAGCGAGATAACGAGAAATAGAGAAGGAATGCTCTGAAGCTGGACTAGTAGAATACTCGACAGTTACGTCCAGGAAAGTGGATAGGGATGTCCTATGGTCGGACATGTCGAATAGTGGTTCAAGCAAGTGTCAGGTGCTAGGTGAACGAATGAACTCGTTCCAAGTATAACTAATTATAAGATGGAGTAAATGTATAAGGAAGCGATGGAATGGAAATAATGTTTTTAAATTTGAATGAATTTTAAAAATTCATTCGCACATCTAATATACAGGATCTCAAAGTATAGATCTATGTATTTCGAGCCTCGAGCTGGCAGAAATTATTCGAAGTCTTCGAATAATAGATGAAAATTTTATTCGAAGCTTCGAATCAAAAAGTTATCTATTATATTATTCGTCGAATAAATTCTCGACGAATGAAATTATTTAAATAACGAATCGAATGAAAGATACGTTTTTATTCGAACCTTCGGATAACGAACAAAAATTTTTCACCTTTTATTCGAATCGTTATTTAAATAATTTTTTATCTAAATAATGGCCAATTCTGATGTATACATTGTACAGGGTGTGCAGAAATGTTGTGACTATTATAGCGAGATTCTACACCCTCGGTTTGATGGAAATTCATGTAAGAAAGGTGTTAAAAAATTAACTTTGACATCGTATCCTATTCATCGCAAGGATAAGAAGTGCAAAAGGAACCATCCGTAAATCTTATGAATATAAATAAAATCGTGACGAGTAGAATAAGATGCAATGAAAAAATAATGGTTGACCTTTTGACCTTGAAATTAATATTGCAGAAGGTTTCTTACATCAATCTCCACCACACGTGTAGAATTAAGGGTGTAGAATCACGCTGTGACATATAATTGTTTTTACACCGTGTACAAATGATTCGGCAAGTAGTACAACTGTTGTATGTAATCAGATCAATGGACGCCTGTGGTCAGACAAGTTTGCGTTAGTAGATTCGATGAATCCAGTTCGGTGTCGTTTCGATCGCAGCTCGGGAAAGTGATTTCGGTCGCATAATTCTTTAATAGTGGCCGGATGTTCGATCAGAGGAGGTTATTTCGTGTTATTTCAGGTAATTCGAGGTGAGGTACGTCGGATCCGCGGACCAGAAGTTCAAACAGAAAATCTCGGCGCGTATAATAGGAAGGTCTGAAAACCACCGCACCGGTGGCATATGAAAACCCGCAGACTGTGCGTCGTCGCTCGTGAATGCAGAATCGGCAGCGAATGTGCCAGAATAAAGCATTCTCGAATTCGACGATACACACTGTTTGCCGTTCCAATATACTCTCTATATCGGTTCGCCTGGGAAGTGCCGTGCACGAGACCGTGGACTCGTTCGGTCAACCGTAGAATCTCAATGGATCCCGGTTCTTTCATGGCCTTTTTTTCCACCTATACCTTTTTTCGGCCGAATCGTCAGCCGTAGGATTTGTCGATTTCATAGTGGTCCAGAGGAATCATTCTCCGCCCCCGAAACGAAACGGTTAGAACAATCGTATTGTTCCCACGAAAAAAATCCACCGAGCTTTCCCGGTGTTCGAGACCGAAAAATCAAATCAGCGTCTTCATCGGTAAAACGATACAAACGCATTTACTGTAATTATTATACAACGACAGCCTTGTCGATCAAAGTACGATCCTTTCGTTAGATCGAAGTTTCGATAAAAATACAAACTCTGGTGTTTATATTTAGGAAAATGAAAACGTTGTATACGTATAATTGCACAAGACACGAATACAGATTCATCTTTTGTCGTAGTAATTGCGATGGGTTGACGGTAGAAAAGAATTCTGAAATTTTTCTTACGTTTTCACCGTTCCGTACTCCTTGCTTGTGTGTCTTTATCATAGAATTCTCGGGCCAGTGTGCGGAATTGTATAGCTAATAAACGGTGATTATCCGTGAAAAGATTTTTGTCAACCTCTTCTCGAATCACAGGATGTTCCTGGATTCTTCTCTTTCGTTTCAGTAGTCGTCGGAAGAGAAAACGATGAAGGAAACTCGTCTTATAACGAGCGCATGGAATTATTCCCCTCGATGATTCCGGAAAAATGCTCTTCCCTTTGTTCGGGTATTCGTTCGGGCGTCTTATAAATAATTTAATAACTGAGTCATGGTTTTTATAGTGTGTTGGCTTCGATGTCTATAGTCTTTACGGATTTATCTCGTACCATCATCAAGAGAAACAGTTTTGCAATAAAGAAGATCGATCGGTCTTTTTCTACTTTGTTTTTTAGTTGCTAACAATTTAAAATATCCCTGAAATGCGGCAATCCGACCAACAGAGGTGTACACGTTATCAAGTGACAGTTATGTAACGCACACCACTGTCGCTCGGGTTGCAGCATTTTAGGCGGATCTTGAATTGTTATTATTCATTTATACATTTTCATCTTATATTCTCGCGAAGAACCACCCCTTAAATTTTCTGCCACCAGTAGTCGAACACCCTGTATAAACTTTAACATCTACCCAAGAGGATCTCGCCCAAGAGGAACGGTTCCTAATTGAGAAAACTTGTCTCTACCAAACAGAGACGTTCCGGAGTTCCTCTCTCTCTCGAAGAAAGAAAGAAAGGAAGAAAGAAAGAAAACGATCGAAGGAAGCTGGTTCTATAATGAGCGCGTCGAATTATTCCTCTCGATGATCCATGAAAAATGCTCTTCGCTTTGTTAGTGGACTCGTTACAACGTCCGGAGAGGTCGAGGGATTTCGCCGTCAATTTGTACGTTCCATCGAAGTCGTTCCGCGTCGAAGTCGACGCGTTCGGTTCGCGGGAACGAACGATTCCTTGTTGCGGCGCCATTACGAGGCGGCGTCGATCAGTGAACGTTCTCTCCGACGATTTCTATGTGTACTATGGATCGTCTGGATCCTCGGCATTTCGCTCGATTTCGTCGGAGCATTGTCGCTCGGCTGCGACGAGAAAAGAGGAGAAAAAGCAAGAGACGGAGGGAGAATTTCGTGGCAGGAGCGAAATAGGGGCACACAGGCCGTGGTTACGTCTTTCCCGACGTCGTTCCAGCGAATGGAAAAACTTCTGGTATTCCCCTGGTCGGCAGGCAGGCAGGCAAGCAGGCAGGCAGCGGGATCGTAGATTCTTGATGTAGCCTTTGTGCCCGGCGAAAAGAGAAACGGCGGGAGGGAAACGCGCGAAGAAATCCTTTGGAAAAAGAACACCTCACCTGTGCCGATGGTGGTGGTGGTGGCGGCGGCTGCTCGGCTCGCGACAACCCTCGTTCTCTCGTTTAAAAACTTTCTCTCTCCCCCTCGGCTACGGTCACGTCTCTCTCTTCCATGTTCAACTGCAAAAACATATTTAAGATCTTATCCTCGGCCGAGGCCAACCGTATTCAAACTTGAGACATTAAATGTACATTAGTGTCGTTGCGCGACACTTAACACGCCTTCGCGTTCTCCATGACGTCTCGCGAGCTCGACCCACCCCCTAACCCCAAACGTCTTCTTCCTTCACCTTCACCTACCCCCTTTAAGCGAGCGAACAATGCGTCGAGGATATGCGTGCCCTTGAATCCTGCGAGTAACGAGCATTTTATTTTTACGACTGCTCCTTCGGGATGGCGGTACCGAATTCGTTACTGTCCTTGCATTAGGAAAAAGCACCTACAGATAAACGGTGTTCTTATCCCAATTTATTATTATTAGACTGCGGATCTGTATGGATATTCTAGATGTGATGGTTTATTTGATAAAAATCGGGAAGAAAATCAATTTACCAATTAGAAAATTCTATACAGCAGAGATGCCGTTAATGTTTGTTACTACACGTGTTGTCTTGTATTGAGAAAATGTGCACATACTATAAGTGTTCGTCACGAGTTTGACTTGATGTTAGAGCGTAAGGGGTTAAGCTTGATAGAAGAGAATCGTTGGTAGTTTGGTGTGACGCAGTCTTCAAAGCGGAAACAAGAGTGTTGTCAATTTTGCGGAGTTTTACAAGCTGGGAATACACCGGTATCCGCAGCAGTCTATTGATCAGAGTACGTGTCGGTATCAGTGTATTCTGGGCCGACGATTGTGCCAGCCGCTTCGAATTCCAGTCTCCGGCGACGAGTTTACACAGAGAAGCGGGTCGCGTGCCGGTGAATGACGTTCACACGTGCTCGATCGTCTCGGTCGTCCTGGATTCGCGTCGTCGTCGCGGCGACAACCGACGCGTCGAGCAGAAACGAGCAGAAGCGAGTAGAAACGAGCAAAAACGAGGCGGAGGCGAGAATCGCGCATTATGCGGCGGCAAAAGTGCCGCCAGACGACGCAGAAAATATAAAGTGATCCGCGGGACGGGTTTGACGGCCGCATAAATGACGGGTAGCGGCTTTCATAACCGTGAAAGCGGACGAATATCATCGAGCGTCGAGAGGCACACTCGTGCGAAAAAAAGCCACTCGTTAGAATGGCCGTTTTGCGCCGCCTATTTATCATGCTAGCGGGCTCTTGATCGCGCTCGATGCCAGCACACTCTATTAACAACGCCCGACGCCGACGCATCTACCGTTACATCGGCACTCGGATTGATTTTTATACAATATGCAGCGGTCATATCCACCAGTCATTACGCGAGCCGCTAGACGCGCTCTCTCGTGCTCGAAACGTCAATGGACAGGTGCCGTCCGAATGGAGATCTCTCAATGCATTCGATGCACTCGATGCACTCGATGCGTTTCGACGCGACGCCAACAAAAACTCGAGAAAATCCGATCGAGCTTTTTCATATTCCCTACAATACCTAATTGCTAATTCGTTTTTGTCATGAATGCATACAATTCGCAATCTAGTAATCAGTGTTGCGTTACGGCCACCGAAGCGAGTGGAAAGCATTCTCTACGAAATGCAGAAAGTTCCATTCGAACTGGCTGACAGATATAAAACGTAAGTAACATATTAGATTGTCCCATAAGTTAAAACACACTATGCAAATTCAACCTAATTTTTGACGAAACCGAATTACGAGGATAGGTAAAAGGAATCTTAGACGTAATAAAATATGTTGATATGTTCGTGTATGATAACGATATTAAACAAACACATTTCATAAGAAAAACTTTTGAGACAACTCGATGCATGCCGATTGAATTAAACAGACTCCACTTTTTCGAAGTGCGTTCAAAGATCGTTCGCCGATTGACCTAGAAAAAATGCCGGCGCTAATATTAGGTTGACCTATAAGTAATGCAATTTTATTTTCGTTGTTTTGGATAACGATGACGCAGTTACGGTACGTCGCTCTAATGGACGTCAGACAAGAGAGAAAATAGAGGAGTGTAGTCAAATTTAGAGGAGCGCTTTACGAAAAGTCTAAAATCACATATGGCGGTTTGACAAAGGCGTACCTTGAATTCTCCCACACACAAACCTGCAGCTTTTCACACCAGTCCTTGATACTTGCCAAATACGCATCGATATTCATAAAAAAGCTATACGTGAAACATCATAGGTCTGCCGATAAAAAATGTACTATAATCCGCTCGAAACTCTCTTTGATCGGTGTGGTAGCGGATAAAAAGTTTCTTGTTTACCGACGACAGAATAATTCAAGCGAGCTGTACGGAACGGTTTCGGGTTGGTTGCAACGTTCGCAAATATTTCTACAGACTTGCAACCGAATTTCGCAGCTACCGAGGTTCCGTAGCGCTCTGTGTGGACGTTCTACCATCGATTAGAGACCGAAACGAACCTCGTGGAAAAAGGTGGACGCGAAACTGTCGGGCGGGGACGTCAGGTTGGAACGTTCATCGGAGTTTTCTTCGAGGACGACCACGTACGACGATCGTTCTTTCGACGATTGCACACGACCGCTAACGAGCCTGTGTCTTTTTAGCGCGAACGGATCGACGACGTTGGCCCCCGGTAAAACCCGGCTGATCCTTTGAACAAACGAAGGAAAAATATGGCCGGTCGTTACGTTGCCCGTGCAATCGGGCGGCGCGACGCGGGACTCTAGAACGGAATGCGCACCGCAATGGAATTCTATTTAGCATCTGATAAACCATCGTAGTTTATCGAATGAGCCGTTTTGTCGACTCGCCCCGCGCAACAAATAGAATCTGTCGGATCGTCTCGCGTTGCAGCCGGTTGCGCGTTCCTCTGTGCGGAGCTTTGCTTTCTGCGGAGCCTTCGCCTCTCATTGACTCGACGGACAACGTAATTACGGGGAACGTCGCGGCCAGAGGCCAGCAGCGAAGCAATTTTGTCTGTCCCCGTGCCTCTGCGAAGCCTCTGTTTCACGGAAGTCGTCCGAACTGTCCTCCGGAAGATTCTTCTCGCCCCGTTCTGCTTTTCCGACCTCGGCTCGCACCTGTTCCGCATCATGCTCATTTGTCCGCCAATTCGCTTCTATTCCGGCCGATTTCGCTTTCGCGAACCTGGAGATCTTGAAACCCTCCGGTCGAAGGGACAAGCGCGTTAAGTATGCCATGGTTCTGGGATAAGTGCCCTGAGATTCATAACTAGACTACGGATCTTTGTGCAAAATAAAAATCGTTTGCGTCAAGGAAACAAAGCAAAATAGAAATTTTTATATTCTTACAGGAATTTCAATAACCTGATTCCGATACATTGCTATTCTTAAATATTTTTTATCATTCTATTACCGTAACTTTCGCCTATCTATTTTTATTGTAAACTAGCTGTACCCGGACACGCGTTGCTGTGGGGCAGTCTGGTTAAATGGAAAAGAAAGAAAAGAGAAAGCGCACGTTTCTAATATGTTTAATTTCACAATGCTTATTTTTATTCATATAGATTATATAGATTGGGTATATAAAAACACGCGCGTTTTGTCGAAAATTCAAAGCAATCGGTGAAGAACTTTCGGCGATTTAAGATTTTGAACAAACGAACATTTACATTTTTATTTATATAGAAGATGCATAAAATCCGCGATTAAGTGTCATACATGAAAAGTAAATTTGGATATATCTAAATACAAAATGAATGCGAATTAAAATGGGTACATAATAAACCTACAGGGTACATTAGTATTTCTTGTCGAAATGTTTTCATTGCATTTCATATGCAACAACTGGATTTATCCAACTGTATGGACCGTGCGATCCTCCTCGATTCTCGAGTCAGGCGACTCGCCCGAATTATCTCCGTAAGATCGATTCTTCTCGCGAGGACTACTGGGAAACTGGGTCGAAACCATTAACCCGCGTGACTACGAGATCAGAATGCATTTCCATCTTTGCCCGGGGTCTGCGGCTTTAATTACCCCGCTCTCTCGAACCGATAGTCGTTCCTCGGCTTTAGTCGAGTTTGTCCTTATCGATGCCGGGGGAGCATCGGGTTCGAGTCGCGAAATCAGAGTCGAAGCGAAGAATAACTTCGTAGGATCGGCCGCTAATACCTCGGAGAGTACACTACAAAGAGAATACAGTTCGTTTGGTAAAAATTCACTTGTCTCATATTATTCAACGCATCTACATTGCTTTCAACATGTTTAGCAACGCTAAAAATGCCGATATTAATGAAATTTAATAAAAATTATATAATTATAACAATCATTTAAAAATGAACATTCTGTGAATATGATTTTCGATCGAAAAAATTATTCATTTTCTTTTGTGAACTCTGCCGAATATATTTAATATTTCTAGAAAATTTTTTTTTTAAACGAAGAGTATTCTTTTACCTTCAAAATGAATACCTCAAATTTAGAATTACAGTTCATCATTTGTTAAATACATAATTCTTAATAGACTAATGAAAGTTGTCGCAGTTATTTCCCTTTGACGTGAAATATCTTTTGAGCTCAAAGTAGTTCCGAATTTTTTCAAATTGAAATATTTTCAGAATACTTTTTCTACTTTTCGACCTTCTTCAGGAATTATTATTGTTTAAAGCGTCACAGATACCTCAGTGCAATATTAATGTTTATCGAACGTATATTGCTTTCTAAATGTCCATCACCTTCAGAAACGGCCAAATTAATTAGATTTATTAAAAATTGTATATACAACCATTGAAAAATCAACATTTTATGAATACCATTATGTGGATTATTGTTTACTTCAAAACTGAACATATATTTTCAGGAAGTTCCGATAACGATACAAGAAAATGTTTTAAACAAAAGTTAATCGACATTTACCGGTGTACAAATGTCAATACAAAGAATTTTTTTAAAAATATTTATTCTACAAAAATCAAAGTCATCTATAATTTTTTAAAGATCAATATATATTTTTGACTTTATAATATTGTAGCTGATGTCAAAAACGAATCCAACGACCTACATTTTTATATCCTTAAATTTCCAAATGGTGCTAAAATTTTAATGAACTGCTAGATCGGCGGTTACCCGAATCACTGTGCGACGGGATCCGACGGGACCCGACGGGACCCGACGGGTATTTTCGGTGGCGCGTTCGATCGCATGAAAATTGATTTTCGCAGCGAGAATCGCGCACACAGAATCGCGTGTACGTGGACATGCATGCATACTCGATGGACCGGTGTAACTCGCAGCCAGCATTCGGGACGCGTGTGCCTTTGCAAACTCGATTCGACGAGAGAAAGAGAGAGGAAGGCTAGGGCGGCTTCTCGCGGCCCGTTTAATGGCATTTCCGTGCCGTTCCGTCCCTGGAAAAGAGAAATATGAAATTTCAGGACAGGAAGTCGCGTGTTCGCAGCGTATTCTTTGTCGGTGCCGCACCACGCTGGCCCACTTTCGAAACACCGATCAAACTAGCCGGCCGTTCTTTCGAACTCCGCCGGAGACTGCATATTTCACAAACAAATCCACCAGCGCTATCTCGATAACCGCTCGACGCATTTAGGAAGGATACGTCATGAGTGTCACTCTGACGCTGT
Organism: Lasioglossum figueresi; assembly: GCA_028455805.1. Classification (NCBI taxonomy): domain Eukaryota; kingdom Metazoa; phylum Arthropoda; class Insecta; order Hymenoptera; family Halictidae; genus Lasioglossum; species Lasioglossum figueresi. The sequence goes on from CM052202.1 coordinate 10,542,293, forward strand.
GATCTGGATTAATGCTGTTCATTTTAGTTGGAATTCGAATAACCTCATTTCCTGGGTTGTTTTAAATCGTTCTAGATTTTTTTTGATTGACGAGTCTTTGACAGAATTGTATGTTCCTCGACCATCTCCGCGCGACTCGTTTCGCTTGTCCGACCGTTGGCCGACTTATTCCACTAGACTGCGAGTCTTTACGATCCATGGCATCCGTAAACCGTCCAGTTTACGAGAAAACTCGTACGTTAACAAGAATTAACCGTTTACGGTCTGAAATGCTTTCTTTTATTCCGGAACTTGCTAGACGTACAACTCAATTACGTTTCCATATACATGGTGTCAGACAACTGATGGGAGAAGAATTCAGGGGTGGTTCTCCATGGCAATATAAGACGAAAATGAATAACGAAACGATTGTTTTTTAGTTATTGATTATATTATATCAATTATAATATTTCATGGATCCGATGTACAACTAACATCTCTGTTGGTCGGGTTGCAGCACTTTAGGCGGATTTTTGGTAATAACTGGAAAACGAAGCAGAAATTTATATTTTTTTATTCTTCATTTTCGTCGTACATTGTCACAGAGAAGCACTCTGTTTGTGTAAAAACCATCACCTGTTCGGTATCGCTGTGCGAATGGTCGAATACATTCGCGCGCTCAGCGTACCGCGATGAACTGTGTGTGTATCAAATGCCGAAAATGATTCGGCAGTTCGTCTCTCTCTTCCCGTACACTTCGGGCGGACCGAGTAGTTTGAGGTGCGCGCTGAGGGGAACGAGCTGCGACGAATATACGCAACAATCGTCTATCAATATACGCGTATATTATATATATAATATTATATATTATATATATAATAGATACGTATCAATATACGCGTCTTCGCTCTCTCTTCTGCGAATTGTCACCATCGAAACGTCGGAACACTTATATTGACACGTGCTCCATCATTGAAATCTTGCCGATAGATTCAAGCCGAATCTTGTCAAATATTCCGTTCCCATTATCTCGCGAGTGACGGTGTAAATAAAAAGAACGCTCTCCCGCAATCTTGAACAATTTAATCTTTTTCACGCTATCTCAACCCCTTGATCTCAAGTTCAAGTTTCCGCCTAACGGAAACCAACGAGGATCAAAAACACACCCCTTAAATTTTCTCCCACCTGTTGTCGAAGACCATGGCTTTAGTTTTGGTTTAGAATAGTTGAGTAAAAAAACAGTTGAACAGAACGATAATCGGTGAAAGATGGAAAAGATTTGTGCAAAAGTGAACGTGGCAAGGGTTGACAAGAAAAAATTCGCAGCTCATCAAGGTCTGACGGCTGGTCGGGTACGCAGGCTTTATCGCTTGTCTCTCGCCTCATTCAAAGCTCGTTTCATTTCTCTGGTCATAAGTTAATATAGCGGGTTGTCGTTACAGCTTCCTTTTACACCGACAAGTTTGTTTACGAGGATTTAGGTTAGATTTAACGGCAACTGTTAAAACGCTCCGAGTCTGTTTCGCAACGAATTTCCTTCCCCCGCGGCGTAGCTTACAGCCGTGATTTCATTTGAGCGATAGAGAATGTTCTTTCTGTTATTAACGCAGTTACGAGAAGTCCGCAGTTTGCAATTGAAGATAGGTTCGCGTGAAAATTTCGCAGGAAAGACTGTTACGGACAGAAATGAATTCGTAATCGGCGATCGATTGACGGACAAACGAGTACCAAAGACAAACCAACCGGCCTCGTTCGTCTTTTCTGTCCTATTACCGGTCGCGATAAAAATTCAAATAACAGTGGCGGCGCGGGCATTCGTCGGCCTGCTATCGCCAGTGCAAATATATTCGCGGAGACCCGCTCGTGGTTAAACATTAACTGTATCTCGGGGACGATCAGCCGGGCGTCGCGACATAACGGATAAAAATTACGGCGGCGCGAGTTCGTGTTTGCTCGCCGAACAGCGGAATTCTGAAGAGAGCGAGCATTCCGCTCTCGGGAATTACGTTTGCGGCCAAGGCTGGTACGCGCGCGCGAGGTAAAAGAGAAAGCGGGGGGGGGGGGCGGCTTACGAAGTAACGTAATAAAGGCGCCCTCGCACCTCCGCCGCATCAAACGAAGTCGGAACAAGAAACTGGCTCCAAGGCTGGCAAATATTTACGAGCAACAACGCAAATACGAATCCGTTTCGCGACAGCTGCCGCGTGCTGTCCGCGGTGTCCTTTGCAACCTCTTCGCGGCGATCTGACCTGCAAAACCCTTGCACACCCTTATCTTTCTCTCAGTGCGTTCACCCTTACTATCTTTCGTTGTCTCTCATGTTATTGTAAATATTGTCGAAGGTTTAGTTTGTCTGGCCGTTCGAGCCACCTCTGTTCCTCGCGAGAGTCCACTGTCCCTATTCTACTTGATAGATTCTAGAGTGTTTGTGTACCTGACCTCATTCTACTTGTTTGATCGCACAGTGTTCTCTATTCTAATTGTCAGCCTGTGAACGATCGGTTTTTCCTTTGTCTGACCACACGTCGGACTTATTCTACTTGTTTCACTGTAGACTACAGATTTTTTTTTTCTCCAGTCACCGGTTGTTCTTTATTCTACTGTTTCGTCTATAATAGTTCGTCAAATTCATTTATGTCTTCGTGGACCGTTCGTGCTACATTCATTCCACTTGCTAGATTATAAGTGGTCCTGTGTTACCAATTGTTAGTGAATTTTTCATCCTCTATTTCATCTATACAGTCAGAGAATCGATTCTATCCAGATACGTCGAACTTATTCTATATTATCACTGTGTTACTTGTCTGGCTATAAATACCTTATTCTACTTGTCCCATCGTATATAGTTCTCTATTCCACTTCGCTACGTTTGAATATCCCATTCTCATTTGTCTGATCATACATCGAACTTAGTCTACTTGTTGGACTCCATTTATACTGCGACTCCATTTAACTTGTCTGATCGTCAGTTATGAATGACACACATTCCAGCAGTTTTATTTTCTACATTCTTTCTTATATTTATAAAGTTGAAGTACGGATGGTGTATGTATGTATGCGTATATTAACAGCAACCCTATATACAGGGTGCGAACGGACGGGTGGTACAACCGAGCAGGAGGTAATGCTGCATGTAAAAATAAGTCGAAAAAAGAAATAACATTTTTTTCGTTTGACGCCCCGTTTTCAAGAAAACCGAGGTTGAAAATGCAGCGAATGCGCGTGCTATTAGATAAGAACCATCTGACGCGTCTGGTCATGGCTAACCAATTCTACTTCCTGCGTGTACCGAAGCACGCCAACCCGACGGATCTATAAATTCGATTTTCTCGAAAACGAGACGTCAAACGAAAAAATGTTATTCCTTTTTTCGACTTATTTTTACATGTAGCATCACCTCCTGATCGGTTGTACCACCCGTCCGCCCACACCCTGTATAGATAAATCTATAAAAATAGGGAATCAGAGGCAACAGAAGAATTGTAAAATAACGATCGCCAACGAATTGCAAAAGAACGCAGATCGAAACGAGCGCCCGCGGCAAACACGTCTGTCGTTAAACATTTGGTTATCCGTGTGCCCGAATACGTCAACAAACTCGCTTTTTCCTTACGGCTTTTCGTTACACATTTCTAGAACCAATGTTATTACTGGACTACGGATTTAACACATTTATAGCAAAAACGAGTAGGTGAATTTTAAACCAGAGAGATTGAAATGATTTAAGAGAACACCAATATATTATTATCAGCTTGTTAGAATGATTAAAGTAAGAATTATATATCTATCTGCTGTGTCTTGCAATAGAAGTAGACCATTTTTACTTTACATAAATATCTGCAGTCTATTTATCACATCAAAAGAAAGTGCATTTTTTACAATGCGAAGGGATTAATATCCACAGATCGGATCGGCCGCGTTCGATGCTCGGTAGAGAAGTTCTCGTTTCCTTTCGATGCGCGGCTTCGCGACGAGTCGGTGCGTTAGCCACTGTGAATCGTAAAGCGGCTCGTTCGGTGCGTTATCGGGCCTTGTTACACGATTTTACAGCCGATTTCAATGCTGGCCGTCGCCTTAACGCTCCCGCCGCTTCCATTGCGCATCGGTGGCACCAAACGCGTTTTACACCGGCGAGAAATCTCTAAAATTTTTATCCTCGCGGGACTACGTTTTATAGAGACGACCGCGGGGTGCGGCTGGAGACTTATGCCATTCGCCTCGCCGTTTTATTCGACCCGCGAGCTGAAGCGGCGCTGCTGCAACGAACCGGTTTAATTCGCTGAAAGGTGGAGGTGAAACCCTCTCGGAGCGCAGTTGCACTTCGCAACTTGCCGCGTGCGGCGCAACGGTTTTAACGGGAACCTTATTTTTGCATTTTCTAACTGCTTTATGCTCCGAAAATATAACGCCCGGCCGTTCCGCACGGGTTCGAACAATCGGCTACGGAAACGCGGCGGTCGTCGTATACTTTATTGCCGGACCCCGGCGGATGTTTATGAAGATATTTCCGTTTCTGCAGTCTAACGAAACTCTCACGCAAAAATTAGGTCGTCGATTAAAGAACTCGCAGGAACGATAAACATTGCACCCGGTGTTCTCGTTGCTGCATAGGTTCTTCTGTGTATTTTCAGTATTTTTGTAACCGACCGGTGTCTCGACAACCAACCAATTTTGTTGCTTTCGGCAACGCAAACATGGTCGACAAATACCCATAATATTTATCGTTTACGTCGGGAAACTAGATCGATGTTTACAAAAAACACAAGTTATTTTTTTTTTTTAGTGAAACGAACGTTTTTCCTCTTTGAAAATTGTAACTGCCTTTTTGTTGATGATACACTATTTTTAATACGTTTTTGAAACCCATCACGCACCGCTATCCTTTGTAACTATTCCGATCCTTTTTTCGATACGCCGCCGGTGAGATTGCTATGGTTTTGAGCCGAGATAATGTTTCCATTTGGACAAAATTATCTCGCGTATAATATTCTCGCGGCGTACATGAACCGGCGCGCAATATTTGAAACAGACAGATCGACGAATTTCTCCTCAGAAAAATTCCGAAACATGAACCGCGTGCGGATTTCAGCGGCGCATCGCGCGCCGTCCCTCTAATGCATTATGATTGAATATCCTCCAGCCGACGCGACGCGACGCGCGACTGCCGCGCGACACTTTGTATTTTCAATCGCCGGGCAGTTTTAATCGCGAGGATTCGTTTAATTTCCAGGGGCTCGCGAACATTTCACCGAAAAATAATTGCGAGAGCCGCGGAGCACGAAACGCGATACTTTTCGGGCGACGTTTTCCGGGCTCTTTCAATTATTATTCCGATTTGTTTTATGCGAACGTGCGCGCTCCGCAAAAAATAATATAACGCGCGCTCCAGGCGATACGGGACCACAGCGAAGCAACGGAGAATTTTTGATTCCCGGCTACAGTCGTCGCCGATTGCGGATGCTTCGGACGAAGACGAAGACGAAGATGACGACGACGACGACGAGGCAGGAAGCGCCTTAATGCGCGGCGCCACTCTAATTCCGGCTTTTCAGCCTGTTCGCTGGTTGAAATGCAATATCTCCGGGCCGGATGCTGCCGCGCGAAGTATTCCTGACATCTCAAAACTATTTCCAAGGCGGATTTCTTCGCCTGCAAACGCGAGGCAGTCCGCCGCTCGCAAATCAAACGCGGATTCCGCTACGGCAGCCGACGATCGACAGATTGCGCCCGTTAATTAATACCTCGCGTTCCCAATTTGCACTCGGTAAAATGAAAATTGCGCGGTCGACGAGACACGTACCCTTTCGTTACTCACAAAACTTCTGGAAGAAAAATGGAAACTCTCTCCAACATATTAGGTGCGAAAATAAATTCGGTACTTCTTTTCAGTGATATTTCCCGATTTACAATATTTGTCGATTCGAAGGAGTTGAAGCAAACATCGTCAACATCTAGTTGATACGTTTACTAGTTTGATACGTCCAGTTGACGTATCAAAAGAAACCGATGAAACATCTCCAACATTGTGAAGTCGAAGATCGTGTGACAACAGTGCGCGAATCGGCGAGTAGAAGTCGCCGGAGAATAAAAACCGGAAGAGTAATTAAATTGACCGTTTGCGCGGCGGCTTAATTTCGTTGTGGAAGTTTGCGAGGTCGTTCTTAATTTTCCTCTATATTAGCAATGTAAAATAAGGGGGTGTCCTGGCACGAGAGCAAGCAAGAGAAAGAGAGAGAGAGAGAGAGAGAGCAGCACCCGGGGGAAGGATAGGGACTAATCGAGCAAAGTTTGCAATTTTCATGGGCGCGCCGGTGAAACAATGCGACCCGGGCGAAAAGGTTGTAACGTCGGCCATGGCTAACGCTAGGTCCCCATAAAGAATACTTCTTAAATAATTCGTGGTCGGGCAGAGGCTGGCAGAGAGAGGCCAGGGACCAAGTTAAATACGAAGTCCGGTGATCGACGTCTGCGAGTATCACAGATGTTGCTCCGGCGCGGCGGCGGAGTGTTTCGGTGAATTAGTCAGTAGTTACGAGCTCGGTATTGCTTGTCTTTCGATTCGCAAGCCTCGAAGTTCGCCACCCCGCGGCTTTCTATTGGCAGAGGACACACAGACCGACCCACGTTCACGGTATAATCGTGGACAGCGTTAAGTATCGCCGGCTACGCCACTGTAAAGACGATTAGGTTCGGTCGCCGCTGTTTGTTCTCCTAATAATAATCCGTGGCTGATTACTCTCAGCTTCCTTGTATGCATCAACAATTTTTGTTATAGACAAAATAATGTCTCGCACATCTTGTCGCATATTTAACGGGTACTTGCTGAACGCTTGATCTAAATATCCCGAACAATAAGGACGTGGCAGTCATTTTTCCGAAGCCTATAAAAATGGTACCAGATTAAGTGATGCACTTTACACAAAGGTTCACACATTTTCAACACTAAACTTACAACCACCGGTGAAAATAAGCGGTTCCAGATTTTTATTTTACAATTATTGAAATATATGGGAAAAACAATGGAATAAATATCTTTAGTAGAACACATGTTACAATAAGAACCGCACGAAGTCTAAATAAATTCATTCTTGCCATCTGTATAAGGTTATATGTACTGTGGTGAGATGACAAGAAAGTCTCCGGGACAAGACTTATGTCCTTATCCTACCTTCCCCTTTTACGACGCTATTCCCAACGCTTTCGCCGCGGCCCGGCCACGTGACGCGTTTCGCCATTGTCATGCATGTGTTTGATACTGTCAGAGAGAGAGAGAGAGAGAGAGAGAGAGAGAGAGAGAGAGAGAGAGAGAGAGAGGGGGGGTAACTTTTCCCCTGAATTCGTGCTCCCTCCTCTCATCTGGTGACACTGCAGCCAAAGACCTTCTTGTCATCTCACCACAATATACCAGCTTCTTTTAAGATTCATTGTTAACTTTACATAGAACTAGACAAAAGAATCTAGTAATCGTCAGAGCTGATTGAAGCGTCCAAATACGTATATATCGTATATCGAACTTCGCGGGACGTAACTCCCGTTCCGCTTGCTCGAACCACGCTCGCTAACCACGTCAAGTTGAAATTTAAATTCGCGTTCAGGAATTAACACACACAATATGTATTTGAAAAACTTAACAAGATACGGTATTAACAATGTTCGAGGTAAGGAACTATCGTTACAATCGATTTTCGAGATTTGTTAGGTTCGAGCGATTTTCTAGATCTCTTGAGTTCGAGCGATTTCATAGAACTGACTTTCGGTGTGGCGTCGTGCATAAGGTTAACTCGGGTCTATCCTTATTGGCCATCTAAAACTGTATGGGATAACAAAGTGATTTTCTATTGGCGAGTGGGTGGTGCATTTTGGTCGTCGGAGTAGGGGCAGTCTAGTAAAACTGTGTTTAGGACATGCGATAAATTAGATTTGACGATACGAAAAAGCGATGTGAAACTAAAACAATTTGTTTGCACATATAAGATTGCCTTGTCAATGGGTACGCTCATGAGGAGGTCTCGAAGTGGTGTTCGATGACACGCAAATTGTTCTGGGACCGTCGCGTCGAGTATTTCCATCTCTTAGAGTCGACCGTTTCTAAATAAATACATATAAATCTCACGTTCGGTCTGTTTAGAGACCGAACATGCCGCCCGCCTTGAACGAATAGTTTAATAATACATATGATGCGATCTTCTCATTTCCGACAGTATTTCTACGATATCTAAATAAATACGTATAAATCTCACGTTCGGTCTGTTTAGAAACCGAACACAGATTTTGGCCGAATTTAACTAATTCAGAGAATTGAATATCGTTTCTCATAACTGCTACCTTCGTATACAACCCCGTTAAGTGACATTTAGATTTTGGATTGGCGATCGGGGTACGCCTGGGAGCCGATTCTTGCCGTTCGGCCTACATCTTGTCCGAGTAGGAACAATGGGAATCACGAAGTGACCGTATCGCGACGATCGCTATTATGCGAGCGTTTCTCGGTTATCTGAACCGCGCCGCGGCCTGATAAATGGAGTTCCGTTGTACTTGCATCGCGTCGCTATTATATATTGATTCTTTCGCGGCCAGCAGCGCATTGACAGAGCGTGTATCATTGTCGTCCGCATTTTCCCATCCTCCGTTCGAACGGCTCCGGATCAAGTATCTACGAGTGTGCATGCACGCACGCGGTCCCGCGGGGTACGATCCTATTTTTCAGAATGATTTCACAACCTATTAAACTTGTCGTCGATCGACAGGAGAAGGCCGCTCTCGAGCACAATTTGTCGCGTGGCCGGCTGTCGATAATTCGGAAATATATGTGCGAGTTTGGCCCGGCCCGCCCTGGGTCGAGTCGATCGACGACACTCGGAAAAAAATCGTCGTCGAACTGACCAAAACATTTCGTCGATTTATTTCGTCCCTATGGATCTCCGGATCCCCGAGGCTCGGCGCATCGAGAATTTAATCGGTAACCGAGCGTTCTCTTAAGCGAACAATTATTTCCAGCTTGCACACTGTCGCGGGACAAATTACTTGTCTGCCGTTGTAATTGGAAGACGAAAGGGAGAATGAAACTCGATTTTGGTGGTATCGCGTGCTCGCGAAAACAAAGGGAAATGGAGGATCGCTTCTGAGACGCGAGTTTTGCGATGTCGAGGTCGGGGTAATTAAAACCGGGATTATTATGATTACTTCCGACCGGAATGGTTCTCCGGTGTAAGCATTCGATGTAATGATTTGTGCAAACGTAAATGTACAGCGGTGTGCAAAAGTTCCCAGTCGAATCTGTTCTTTATCGGACCATTATGATCGAAGTATTTATTTTTTACTACTTAAAAATACATTCGATTGCATGGATAAATATATTATACGTTGCAAATATACGTGGTCAAATAGAAGCTAATTATAGCTGAGAATTTTATAATGGATCCATTGTAATTCTTTGCTTCGTTGAGAGGTAAGAACTACGATTATTGTAAGCGAAAGACTTCGAAGCCAGTTCTCTCGACGTAGAAGCAGGCTTGTACGAAAAACAGAGAATGTTCATGAGAAGGTATTCTGTTTCCCGGAGGTGTAGAGCGAAAGGACAAGAGGTAAAATTAGTGTTCGACACGGACCGGTTCCGGCGTTGCCGGGGCGCTAGTCTGCTAAGTCGTTGAATGGAGCGTGTCGGATCTACTTAAGCAGGCTAAAGTAGTCTTAACCCCGTTAAAGTACTTTAATGTGGGAAACCTGTTTATCATAACCACAACGGCGCGAGATTATTCCCCGGCGCCTATTATACAGGCCGTCTACTTATTTCAGAAACTGTCACGCCAATGGAAATCCCCGATGAATACCAATACGCCGCGCGCCGCTGCGCCGTCGTGAAATTAATTGCCGTTCTACAGGGGGCGGCCGCGTGCAATCTGCTAAAAACTCTTTACGCGACCCAAGATCGATTAAAGCCTCTCTCTACGTACCACCGTATAATTCCCCGAGTGCATGACACGTTTCTGTAAATGCGCCGGGCAACCACGTCGCATTTTTACCACCCAACGAATCGTGCAAAATAAAAAATAATCCCGATTCCCTGAACTCGGTTTCCATTTGCTCGAGCCGCGAATAATGTCCGTTTAGCAAATTGTAATTGATCTGCTCGATGAATGCCAAACGAGTCGGTGCAAACGATGACGAATACGTAATATATTATGATATATAATTGTTGTTTATTTTACCGATGTGATTTTGTTGACGTTATTTACGGGCGATTGACGTAATGCTGCTATAATAAACGGACGACGTTACGATAAATATCGTCGCAACGGGAAACGAGCCGTTTCATGATCGTAGTTCGCGTGCACGTCCGTAGTTTGTTATGCGATAATTTTATACTTCTCTTCTAAAATGATTCTTAAACTTTCCTATTTACTGAAATTATTGAGAGGAGAGACACATTTCAATTTAGTCACGGGTTTTTTACAATCGATGTAGATTATTATTTATTTTGCATAAAGATTCTGAGTTTAATGATTGGTATAGCGAATTCGAAAAAATTGTTTTAACCACATTTAGAAGTTCCTTTCGATTGCGACGAGTTTCGCAATCCGAGGAGTCAGCATCTGTTATAATAAATTTTCGTCGTCCAGTTTCGGTTTCATTGCTAACGAAATTATCCCGCTTTTACGGAGATTTTTGCGGTCGGTACTCGACGCTATGCGCGTTAATTTTTTATTGCGATGTTCTTCAGTGAAGAGCGAGTTCGACAAGCCTGTTCGTCACAGAAGCGGTGATGGCGTCGCGCCGGATGAAATTTTTCAGGGAGTCGCGACTAAAATAAATGAACGACACGGAGGAGAAAATTGAAGTGTCTGCTCGGCGGGGTGACCTCAAAGCCGGGACCGCAATCTTTTGAAAAATGAACGGACGTAATTCCATGGTCCGTGGAATGTCCATAGCGGCGGCGGTGGCGACGGCGGCGACGGCGACTAGTTTGCATTGCAGCCGGTCCATGTACATACATTATCCCGCCGCTAAGTGATGCGAGGACTTCATAGAGATGGAAGTATGCCGCGAGAACCCGCCAGACACCGAAAATCCTCGGTACACGTTCGTCCTGGTCACCGGAGGACGTGCCGAGGACGTCATTTATATTCATTTAGTCCGGTCTGCCCCCACTCCTCCTCCCCCGCTGCCTGCCGACTATACTTATACGAGTATTGGACAAGTATTCTCTCCCTCTTCCTTCCGTCGAGAGAGTTCCAGGTTTGGCCCGCGCTTCGGCTCGGAAAACTTTACCTCGGAAACAGCACCACCAGCACACCCCTAAATTAATCTAAGACCCCAGACATCCCAGGTTGCAGCAGTTGCGTGGCTCCCCTAACGTTCTTGCCGCGGCAACGCGAATCCGCAACGAAAAAATCGAATTATTTACCGGTCGCCACGCTGCTTGCTCGCTTGCTTGCTTGCTTTCGTTAACGAGCACGCTCTCTCGGCCGAACTATGAAACATAGTCCCCACGGTGAAACACAAATTGCCAACGTTTTGGTCGTCTCTTGATTAGACGAGCGAGCGAGCAAACGAATTTTCCCGAGCTCCGGAGACTGGAATGATTAGTTTTCGTTTCAACCTTTCTTGTTTCCGGACACCGAATGAAGCATTTGATTTACCTCGGCATTGAAATTTTATTTATTTGTAACAGATAGACTGCGGACGTTTACGCGAATTATTATTGTTCCGCGTGAATTACTAGGTACCGGAACCGAATAAACATTTGATTCTTCCTTTAATCGTTTACGGGGATTAACATGAATTCGTAAAAATTGATAGTGATCCGTTAATGGACGTGTAGACTAGACGTCGACTAGACTAGATAACACTGTCCAACACAAAAATTTGTTTCGCTATAACTGTTGGGTGTCCCTTATAGAGTTTCTTGCGCTGATTCCGAATCTGTCCTTAATTTTTTCCTACGCGTACAGTTTTTGAGAAACATGTTTTTTAAAAAAATCCCTATTTTTCAATTTTAAACAAATATTGTGATGTTATTATATAAGATATTGAATTGTTCTTTACGGCAAAAGATTCTGTAGACTTTCCCGAATACAGTCATATCCAATATTACTACATTATGATTGTTTAAACATGTATAAACAATGATTAAAGACGGAGAGACGCCACTTTTGCACCATTTCTTGAGGATACTTTTCAGTTTATCCCAAAAAATAAGGGTCCATCGGAAAATCAAACTATACCACGCGATAGAGCAGACTTTTATCTTGAGAAACCATGCTTTCAAATTTCCAACGTCGATGTTTTTTTCGAACCAGAAAGAAAAATATCGCCCGATATGAGTTGCCGCCAGTGACGCTCACCACTAGAACGGGCGATCACTGTGCCGGTAGATAAAAAAAACATCGACGTTCGAAATTTGAAACGATGGTTTCTCAAGATGAAAGTCTGCTCTATCGAGTGGTAAAGTTCGATTTTCCGCTAGACCTTTATTTGTTTCTATAAATTGAAAAATATCCTCAAAAATGGGTGCAAAAGTGGCGAATCTCCGTCTTTAATCATTGTTTAAACATGTTTAAACAATCATAATGTAGTAATATTGGATATCACTGTATTTGGGAAAGTCTACAGAATCTTTTGCCGTAAAGAACAATTCAATATCTTATATAATAACATCACAATATTTGTTTAAAGTTGAAAAATAGGTTTTTTTTTTAAAGTCATGTTTCTCAAAAACTGTACGTGTAGGAAAAAATTAAGGGCAGATTCGGAATCAGCGCAAGAAACTCTATAAAGGACACCCAACAGTTATAGCGAAACATAAAAAAAAGTTGAAATTTGTTGGACAGTGTAATCTAAAATTTCAGCTTTTGGTTGTCAGGTAAATGATTGAAGGTGCATTGCTAGACTGCGGGTTTGTATGCATCTATGAAGATCTGGAACCGAATAAACATTTGATTCTTCTTTTAATCATTTACGGGGATTAAAATGAATTCGTAAAAATTGAAAGTGATCCGTTAATGGACGCGTAGACTAGACCACTGATATTCGAAAATTTCAACTTTTCGTTGTTAGGTAAATGATTGAAGGTGCATTGCTAGACTGTGGGTTTGTATGCACCTATGAAAATTTGGAACCGAATAAACATTTGATTCTTCTTTTAATCATTTACGGGGATTAAAATGAATTCGTAAAAATAGAAAGTGATCCGTTAATGGACGCGTAGACTAGACCACTGGTATTCGAAAATTTCAACTTCTCGTTGTTAGGTAAATGATTGAAGGTGCATTACTAGACTGCGGGTTTGTATGTATCTATGAAGAAATTAGCTGGGTGAAATCTAAAACGGTAGAAGATGAGAAAAGTTTAGAATATTGTAATGTTGTTTTTAATACAACAAAATCGTTAATGGACGAAATGAATTTTTATTTTACGCCTGCTTTCCACAATCGATGCAGGACATTTTTATTTTTTCATAAAGATCTGTTGGTTATTTGGTTGACACCGTATCACCTTGACGTCTCCACCTATAAAAAAATTAATGACATCAGATTACGAGCCCCTCGATATCAAGTAAGTTTAGTCTGATCCTTTTTTTTCTATCTTCAAAAGCAAGCGATTTATTCAGGTGACCTGTTTTAGGTGCCGCACCCTGTATACACTTTATTAGACTTAATGTACAAATGATTGAATGACGTGATACGTGCTGTACCGTGGCTGATCTAGGAGTAACGGATCCTTGGTCTCCAGCGGGGTCCTTTTATACCAAGGGAAAAGGTCTGCAATAAAATACAGGTAGACCTAAAAGATCTTAGTATGCTGGTGCCGTCCGTGTGTATTGTTTCGTGCACATCGTCGGCGTACTTCGACAAGATCTACACTCATTACCACACGACATACGCAAGTATCCAGAAGCTGTCGCAGCAGCGATCGCAGGAAGGATAGAATTTGAAAAAGGTATTCGTCCGGTCCGACTAAAATCCAGGGTCACCCGACGGTAGATCCAGTGCGGATGGTTTCCGCCCGACGTGCATTATAATAACTGGAATTGCAGGTTCGTCGGGAGGCCTTGTATTTCGGAGTCGTGACGGATAAAGCCATTCCAGGGCAACGGAGAGAGGTGTCCGCGTTCGAAGAGGGTGGGCGTGAGAGGGCACTTGCCCCACGAGCATCTTCACCATCCGATAACACGCCGGGATGGATTGGTTTTTTGCTCCTGGAACAATTCTATCCTGGCTATTATCTACCCTCACCCTCTGTCCCTCTTTCTCCCGGCATCGAGGTCTTTTCATTCTCTCGTTCTCTCTTTCGAAAACTATAATTGTATAAAGGATGTCGGTCGTCACGTCCCGTGGACGCCAGCCAACGTCCACTATTGCCATGCATCTTCCCATTGACTCCCCCATGGAATCTGGCCAGACGCGTGCACGATGCTCGCAGAAGATTTACTTCTTCGAGAAACGGTGATCCGGCTCGGCTAGTTTATTTACTCTGCGAGTCTCTTCGACTTCGCGCGGTTCGTTTTCTTCTATTTTCTTCTATCTCCTTCATTCGTCTTCATTCCGCGGGACTTCTTACGAATTTTCTTCCGCGGCGCGGTATGACTCTTTCTCGAACCTTTTCGAAGCACTCTATGTTCCGAAACTTGAACGAATGACGATCGAGTCGTTGTGAAAGAGGGACGCTAGTCAATATTTACGATGTCACCGTGAGTAATTGCATCGATGACTGTCAGGAAAAACTCCGCAACAGAATCTCGTCGTATACTTCTTTTTTTAATAGAATCTAAGTACCGTATGAACACTAAACGTACAAAGCTATGAAAGTAGCAGGTACATGTTGGCTTATAAAAATTACAAGGTTGAATTTATTTCGACATTGCGCGGCTGTTGTCGTAATATGTGCTCGAATAAAGATATTTATTAAATCATTTCGTATGTAAGCATCTTTATAATTTCAATAATCATGTAATAAAAAATCTTCTTTTTCTTTATTTTGAGGATGAGTGGATAAATTTACGTTTATGTACGCTGTGCGAGACTCGAGGGAACAGGTGAACGGTTCTCTCCATACCCACTAAAAATAATCACTCATCCAGGGCCCTTGGGCCCTAT
Source organism: Lasioglossum figueresi (assembly GCA_028455805.1). NCBI lineage: Eukaryota > Metazoa > Arthropoda > Insecta > Hymenoptera > Halictidae > Lasioglossum > Lasioglossum figueresi. The sequence goes on from CM052202.1 coordinate 10,557,367, forward strand.
CCTCCCATTCAACTACCGTGCCCGATGAAAGACAGTTCAGGGACCCGCTGTTTGCATTTCTGTCTGAACTGCCTCGTGGTTTCGAGCCAACACCACGTGTTCGCAACCGAAAACTCAAATGTTCGATGGCGTCGCGAATCGTTATGTTGAGTTGCTGAACGTATCACCTTGAGTTGCTGAACTGATCACCCGCCAAATCAATTTCGGGTGATTGTTTATATAAAGAGAAACCGCGTTTCGTCCTGAGTCTGCCAATAGGACTCTTCAGTAAGGCTGTGGCAGACTCTGAATAACGCGACGTTTCCTTGAACGCGTGGCCAAAGCGCGACGTTTCCCAGTACGAAAAACAATAAGTCTAAACGCAAGCCAGTTCGTTACGATACGAAGGTGTACAAGGTTTTGGCAGATGGTTGTACATCTTCCGATCGGTGGAGATTTGTTAACAGAAATTGCCGCAAAATTGACTTTGACCTTGAAATTAAAGGTCAATTTTTTATGCTTGTATCGCACTTTACTCATCAAAAAATTTCTATAAAAATTTGACCTTGAATTTCAATAAAAAAAAATTTCTTCAATTTTGCGGCAATTACTTTTAACAAATCTCCACCGATCAGAGGGTGTACAATCATCTGCTAGAACCATGACACTAAATTTTGTTACACCCTGTACTTGCGAATGAAACTGTTTTCGATGTTGGTCGTAATTGCTTTTGGGGAAACATTTGTTTCGAGAGACCCTTGTTTTTTCGTTTGTGTGGGGTAACCTTCTTCATCGTGAAGAAGGCTCCTCATCAAACTATGAACTGATTTCAATGACGTTCATTGATATACGCAAGGCGATGTGTTGATTGGGTATCGCCGAACGCTGCTTTCCCCGTTCAACACATTCTTGATGACTCGTCATCCTCCACGCCTGACTCGAGCAGCCTTCGGTGGAAGGAGAGAGACAAAAGGCAGGAGGTACATTAACCCTTAGCACTCGAATGGCGACTCTCAGGCGACACTAAAATTGCTGTACCATTATTCAAAATATGGTTTACAGTATTAAATATATCGGTATCCAATCAATTACTAAACATTTAGATATTGTATGAGGTATTATACCAATTTCATATCCATAAAATTTCGAAAATCATAGGGAACGGAAATATTCTAGGTCCGGAAAATCTTTCATTTTCAAGTTAACACGTTGAGCGCCACGCGAATTCTTAAGGAAATCCCCGTCAGGCCACGCGCGTTGCGTCCGTCAGGACAACCGTTTTTATGTTTATCGTGTTTCAATAAAATCCATTAAAATGCCTTAATGATATAATCCTGTAATAAATAAAAATTAAGTAAACTTTAAATAAATTTTCAGTAATTACTTAAAACAATGTAAATATTTTAGTTTTATATCATATTTTACATTGTCTGTCACCGCTGGTTGACGCGGCCTGAACGAAAAGTTCAGTGTTTGACGTGGCTCTCAACGTGTTAATTCTGTAATGAGTCAAAGTTAAGTAAATTTTAAATAAAATTTTCTGTAATTCCATAAAACAGTGTAAATTTTATAGTTCTATATCATGTTACACGCTGTCAGCCAGCGGTGGTTGACGCGGCCTAAACGGAAAGTCTAGTGTCAGCCACCGATGGCTGACGTGGCGCTCAACGTGTTAAAATAGCTTCGAGTGCAAAGCGTTAAACGAACCTTGTGGACGATCTACGCGATCGAACACCACGCACGTTCCTGTCTCTCAATATAATAGAAAATCTAGTGTTACAAAAATGCATCAAAATTATTTACACACCTCGTACAAACATATTAAACGTATTACCCTCCGCCGCAAGAGGTCCAACCGTGTCAAGCTTTAGGGTTCGCCTAATTCTCCAAACAAAAGGCAAACTAGCTAAGCAGCAATAATAGTCGAGAGCGTCATGGAGTCGTAAAACCGGCTCGAAGCGAATACGCTCGCTTAGGGCGGAATACGTTCGAGTATGGTTCGAGGGCAATGCCCCGTGTGCAGGGGGCAACTTCTCGAAAACGATTAATGCAAAGTAGCTTGGGTAGGGGCGTCGGTTAGCATAACGGCAAAGGTGGAGGTCCGAGCCGCGTATCGTTGCTTGTGGTGCCGGCGTAGGCGTCGGCGTCGGTCCGCTAAGCTGGCTTAGCGTCGAACGTTGAGGCATCGTTGCTTCGGCCGTGGCCGCGAATGGTCCCCGCTGCAGATCCGCAATTTGTAACGGGTGTAACGACGACGATAATTCCACCAGCGCAGCGTCGCGATTCTTCAACCGGTGCGCTATCAAGAGCACGCGCGCGCGAGCGCGTATTTCGGTGCGCAATTTTGCCGCGTGTCCCCCGGAGGATCGGAAATTAGCGGGATCAAATTTGCTCGGGTAGCGAAACGCGTCCCGCGACCAGTAAACCGATCGCGTAATCCGGCCCCGGCGCTTTGTTTATAAAACGATTACACCCGTTCCGAACCCGTGGATCGGTCGCGCGCGATAAAAACCGCTCGCGCTCGCGCGCGCGGTCACACCTGTTGGCTTCCACTCGCCCTTGGTTTATTAAACCGAAACGGGCATCGATCTCCGGGACACCTGGCCACGCGAGCCCCGTCCACCGGAAGAAGCAAAAATCCGAGACTTTGATAAAACGTCCGGCCAACGACCGGGACCCGATCGTTTCCGCGTGACAGCTACGGCCCGAGCGGCTTTAATAACGTCCACTATCAATCTTCGCACGCTAAACCCGCGAGCATCCTCGCTGGCGCAAACCGCGCGCGATCTTGCAGCTGGGCTGCGCCGAAAGTGCATCAGGTCTGTCTCGAACCGGCCTGGCGCGGCGCTGCTCTGAACAATTCTCGACTTTCATAAAGAAATCTGAAATGATTTTATGTTGACAACCATCAGATGCTGAAACTGTAAAAATATAAACTTATTATTATTTGTTTCTTCAAATTCCGTTACGGAGCTAAACATTTTGAAAACATTCGTGGATGTGCATTCTGATAGCTGAAATATACTTCAGCTTTTTTCAGAATTTTCAATTGAAGAGGAATTTACGGAAAAACCTAATTTTCTTTGTCACCTCATTATTACTCCCCGTGTCGACATATGGAGTTGAAAGTTGGCGCAGAGTATTTTCTTTGGATACGCTATCTTTTGGATAAGCTACGATTTTGACCTTTTCAACCGGCTGTACCCTTTCGTGCACCCTATACTAAACATTGAAAATCTGTGACGTTCCGCTTACCGCTCAACTGTATGGAACTACGCAAACGGAAAGGTAAAGAAAGTGAGCACGGCACTTAACTGTTAATAACGAGTCGCAGGGACGTCGAGTATCGTTCGTGGATTTTTCGAGGACATCGAAATGGTAGTATCTGTTTTGCAACGGCGTGGTCGAACGGAAATAGCGAGGCCGATACAGAGCCGAAGCGAATCCGACTGTGGGGATGCGCCGCATTGCGGTGATCCAGTTAGGGGCGAATTTTAATTGAAGCTACGTTACTTTTAATACCGGCCGTGATGCATAATTTATGACGGGTACGTCGCCGGCCGTCGCGTCTCGTCTCGTCTCGTCTCGTCTGGTCTCTGTCCAGTCGACCAAGCGATCTTTTCTCTCGTCTCGAGCTCGTCGCTGAACCCTCCCGCGCGACGGAAGCCTTTTAGCCGGAGACATTTTGCAATTTAAACGCGCTTATCGTTAATCGTCCCTCCATCCTCGTTGGTGTTTCTGTAACGGTCACGCGATTTTCGAAAAAAAATTCCACGCGAGTCGTTGCGTCGTTTATATTAAACAGCAATTACTCGCATTCATCGGCTCCAATTAGTCCCATTTACGGTGCTTAACAATTTTCGGCGCGCGGGTCGTCACAATTAAAAGTTCGCAGAGCCCGTTCCCTCTTCCCGCGCGCGTGTAATCACGGTCTCGCGCGTTTCATTATAAACCTGCAATTTCATCAAAATCGTTTCGCTCCTCTCTTTCCTCGTCGGTTGAAAACTGAACACCGACGCTCGTAAAAAAGCGACAGACCGTCGTTACAACTATAAAAACCGACCACCGCGTTAACGCGTACCCGTAGTACAACGTACAGGCGCGCGCGCGCGCGCGTATCCGTTGTCGCGATTTACCATCGGGATATCGCCCATCGACGCGACGCGGCCGGGGATCACGCAATCGTAAAAAGCGCAATGCGAACGGAACGATCGGCGCAAGAAACACATTTGTCAGAGCTTTCGTTATCGACTCGGATCCGTCCGTTTTATAGCCGGTTTTATTTACTCGCGCGAGATTTTCCGGCACACGGCTAAAATGATTCTCGAAGTGTCTTCCTTATACTGTCGCCTCTGTGCCGCGCTGAACGCGACGGATGTGTCATACTCGAAACAATCGAGAATGAAAGACTTTGATCGTTTCGGATTTGTTTGCATAATGATGGAGGACTTTCGTGGCTGCGCTCAACTACGGTGCTTGGAAATTGTAGACACGTACATATAGTGAATCGCAGTTATGCTCGGACACCTTTAAAAGGACGATAACTTTTTTAACATCGAAAAAAAAAATATTTGGAAAAATTGTTATTGGTCGGAATTTCAGAAAAAATACTAGATGAAATATTCAGAATGTGTTTAATTCGCACAGATATACAAAATGTTTTTTTAAAAATTTTCAATATAGGTTCACGCATAAAAAATTGTTAACAACTTTTAGTATATTCATTGTAATCCCGATCAATTGAAATTTTTTCAACATTTCTTTTCCACGTCGTGTGGTAAACTAATTGTCTCAAACGATTGTCTCAAGCTGTACTTCTCGAAAAATCCAAGTCGTATGGTCCGATATTGAAAAAGTTATAGTTCTTTTAAAAGTGATCGAATATTATGATTCACTGTAGGTGTTGCATGCAATAATGTGGCGAGATAAATTGTAACAACGGCGAAGTTCGTTCAGCTTTACAGGAGTAAAGCGTTCTCCCCGTATTCGACATTGAAAGCTGCTCGATGTTGCTTCGGTGTGGACGTTGCTTAACCAACCAGAGAAACGAGTTCGAGAAGAAAATCTGATCTTGGCGCTGGGTTTCGTTGGGGAACTTGTCGTGACGACCACATTAAAAAGACGACTGTAGAAACCGATAAAATTAACGCAGAGAATTGCACAAAGTTCTCGTCAGCTGTATTGAACACGATGCACCCGAACATGCACCAAAAATTCAGTTGGTGGTAATGTACGCGCGTGAGATGTTCGCTCGCGAGTGTCCACGGAGGAAAATAAATTCCGGTGGCGACGCGACGGTGGGCACGAATTAACATTCGCGTGATTGGGCTAACGAAGCCCGCCGAAAACTGCGGCGGCGTACAGCCTTAGAACACCGGCGCGGCGCTCGGACGAAAGCCCTCGAAAGCTGCACAGGTCGTTCCTCTTAATCACCGCGGTAAAAGTTGTTACGGAAAATTCGACGAGCAAAAGTTCGAAAACGCTGCTCGCCGGCCGGGACCGTAGTTACGCGAGTAATTTCTCCCTGGTATAATTGCGCGAGCGGTCGTCGTCGACGTCGCGAAACGGTTTCGCACGCGCCGAGACGCGACCCGTCGTCGAAGCCGATAGACACATCGGCGACGCGACGCGACGCGATCGAGAAAAGACCAACAGCCGTGCAATTAAACATTTTGTTGCGGAGGGAGGGGTGTGCAGCTTGACCCGGATCCGCCTGCTGTACACTTCCCTCCCGCGACCTTTCGCAATTACACAGCCGCAATTTATCGTTGCAACATGATGAGCCGACCCGGGGAACGGATAACGTTATCTCCTCGCCGCTTTTCAAGGGACCCTCGGCCGCCCCGAGGATCCCTGAATGCGGATCTTTGCTCTTTTCAAAGCCCCTTCCGATTGTACAGGTGCGCACGGACTAATTGGGCTGCCCCCGAGCCACAAAAGACACCGCGCCAGTTTTTTGGAGCCAACGGTACCCTCGGATTTTTCGAGCTACCGAGAATGTAGCGTTTCCATTTTTCTTCTGAAAGAAACGGAGCCCTGCCAACCAGAAGAGGGGCTCGTAAGAACGAAGGGGTTGAACGAGGCTCGACGTTCCCGCGATGTTCACTTTACCGAGCAAAATCGGGAACGCGAGGTATTAATTAACAGCAGGATCTGTTGATCGTCCGCTTTCAGAGTGAAATCAGCGTTTCATCGATTGCTCCGAGTCGAAGATTTTATGGATCTTCTTTGTCTACGTTCTGGAGAATCGTTCCCTTCCTTCTTCTGAAAGAACGAGAGCTCAGCCAAGGGAAAAGGAGTGGTCTTAGGTGACTCACCCTGTATTTCGAAAAGACATCTAGTTTTCAACTAGTCCATGACACGAAGATCCGTCAATGAATGTTCCAGCGATTTCGTAGAAACGACCCACCGTCGCGATGGGAAATTGGGCTTCCCGGGTCGTTAGCTTTTAAGCAATCGTTCTTCCAAGCCATTCCCGTCCCGAATAGTACGTGTTTTGATCGGCTCCATGGACCGTCGAACACAATACCGGCGAAATCCGCGCGATATTTAGCAAATGAAACGATCCCGGCCGCGGCCGTTTCATTTCGGATTATAGCGGGCGCGCGGCTGCGCCGCTATGACGCCGGTCCGGGCCAATCGCGTGGAAATCAAAACCCTGTTTGAAATATCGCGAGTGCCGGTTCGGGGCCGCGTTACCGATTGTTACGGGCCATGTTCGATCCCGTATTCGTATCGTAACACGGTGAACGGGACGCATCAGCCGTGGGGCTCGCTCGCAAATTGATCGCGCCCGATTCGGAAAGTCGGCCGTCGAAGCGGCAATGATCGCCGCGCGTCGGTTTGATTTTTGTGTGTCGGCCCGGTTCCGAGTAATTGGTCATCGGCGCCCTTCGAGCTAATAAATTCGCCGATCGTTCGATGCGATCGCGATGGAAATTTGTTGGACGACCGTTCCTGTCGAGCTCGACGTTCCGCTCCATTTTTAGCCCGAGCTTCGTCCCTGTCCTTTCTCCTTTTAATTTACGACGCGGTCGTTCGTCGTCTCGTTTGCCCGCGACTCTACCTAGTCGATGCAGCTCTCGATAAATCGGTTCCCCGCGTAAATCTTCCTTGCTTTCCGCGGAATTGAAACGTTTGTCCCGTGCACGGAAGCCGAAGATGTCGTCTCGTACCCGGCGCGGCTCGCGGTGTGCCGGCTTCCGCGGCGGAAAAGCTCCTGTGCCAAGTCTCCAGGCGAACGTGTTAATTTAATAAGCTAATTTGGCGTCTGGCCAACGTCCCGGGGTTTCTGGTTTCTGTCCAGGCGCAATTGCACGCTTCCGCGGCGTCGAATAATTAATTAATTATCGGGATATGCCGACTCGCGTCGCGCCGCACCGCGCCGAGCCGAGCCGCGAGACCACGTGTAGAACGCTAACGGTCCGAGTGTTTCGATTTTCAACGGCGGAATCGAATTACAAACTGTTCCTTCTGTTTGCCGCCTTAACGATCCAAGCCGTTCCGGATCGGATGCGGTCGCCAGCCACTCGGAACGCAGAGAACAATTAGGGCAACCGATCCGGAATTTACTCTCAGACGGACTGACGAGGGGACGTATTCAAGTTACACTAATCGATTTTAATGAACGTTTTGTGGGAGGCACTTCTCAGAGAAATATTCGGCACGTGATCTTGCGATCCTGGCGGCCGATCTAGCAGTTCATTTGGTAAAAAATTACTTGTCTCGTATCGGCATTTAATCCATCTACATTACTTTATAAATGTTTATCAATGTCGAAAATGTCGATATTAATGAGAGTATATAAAAATTATATAATTAGAACAATAAACACGCGTGCTCGATTTTGGACAGGCCGCTGCACGCGCCCAAGTAGCGCATTCTGCTGGCAGAATGACGAGCAGAATTCCGGCCGCTCGGTCCTGAATTCTGCCCGTTTCCAGGATTGCGGGATTCGCGTTCTCATTTCTTGATAATACAAACACGGGGTTTTTCAGCAGTCAAAAACGCGAGATAAAAGATCAATCTAGGACGCTATCTTCCTCAAAAGTCCTATTTTTTCGATTACGAGGCTTAAGTTGCATTATTCGGCAGCATCTAATGAAAATAGCTACATGCGCATGTTTACGCCGCTTACGCGTAATGCGACCGTGCTGCCCTCTTAAAAACAGGCAGCTCGGCCCTGAATTCTGCCTGCTTTCTGCCCGGACAGCAATATTTTTACATTTGAAAATAAATATTTTATGAACATGATTTCCGATCGAAAAACTTACTAATCTTCTTTCGCGAACCCTGTCGAACCTATTCAACATTTCTTAAAAGTATTGTTTTAAAATGAAGATTCTTTTGCCTTCAAACTGCATGTTGAATCATGTTCAGCGAGTAAGATAGGATACAAGCCTGGCTGTGTTCGACGTGTCTGTGCGCGAACACTGTTCCGTGGAGCGACTCACGGGCTGCGAAAGTTACTCTGATTTGCAGAGTACTCGATCAGTTACGGTAGTCGCCGTACGTGTTTGGAAACAGGTCGAAAAACCGATTAGGTTAGCGCAGTTTTGGCATGAATATGCGAGCTAACGAGGAGGTGGCTGTTTGGGAATCAAAGTTACCGAAGGTACGGAGGGGCGTGGGTCGGGAGCAGGGATCGATTGTCTGAGAAGCGGACCGGATGGGCCCCGCGTTCGAGCAGCGAAGCTAAATGCATCTCATTTGGCCGATGCATTGCTGTTGCTGTTGCTGCTACTGTTGCTGGCAGACACCCGCGGGCGATAACTACTCGGGAGCAACGAATTTGACGAACTTGCTGTATTCGATTAGCGCGGAGCACGGGCCCGGCCCTGTGTAACTTGCGCTTGGATACTGAAGCTGCTCCAGAAGTGGAAAGTTGCGGGACCTCCACTTAACGCATTACGCGGTTATGCTTGAGTGGCGAGCTTCAAAGTCTGCAGGAAAGCTGGGAGTACTGACTGCGATGCGTTTCGCAACGAGCGAGCGTAACTCCCGAAGAAGCGCTATCTCCTTCCAGCAAGGACGCTATTCTTATGGATGCGGTAATTCACGTGACAATTGCTATCAGAATTTCGAATTAGACATACTAACTGTAGCATGTTAGGAAATGGGGAACGATGCAATCATTGGGTTAGTAATAATTAGGATATGATCGGAGTAGGCCAGGGTAGGAATTAGTGAGACAAAGAAAGAAAGTGTGAGAAGGTATGGATCGAATGTGTGAATTAGATAAATCTGTAATGTTAGTGTAGCGGCCAGCGTTCAGGTAGCGTCACGATGGCGGTTGCGTTTCGGGACCGGTACGGGGTCTGTCATCTGGCTACGGTTGTGGCCTGTTATCGTAATTCCGCTAATCGTTACAGCCCGTACGCAGGTCACAGGGACTACATTGTCTACATTTTTAGCATTTTTATTGCTTCGCCATCAACCCCCTGTCCTTCGCCTCGCCTCGGTTGTGCGGATTTGCCCTTGGCGTTTTATAGCTGCCAGATGTGGGGTTTTTCCGGCCTTGGTCAACGGGTTTGGGACACGTGAGCCGCTACACGGATGCTGCTGTCCCCATCTTGCAATTGCGTTGCATCTCATAACGACCCTGCGAATCCTGAGCCAGTCCGAATCTTTGTTCTCGGCTACATGTAAGGGAAGGGAGAACCGAACCTTCGCCGAGGCTAACTCGGACTCTTTAGATTTAGAACTAGCTGGACAGCACTACCACTAGCATCGCGATCACCTGAAGTAGACAGTTGTCAGGTGGCCAGCTAGCATTCTCATCAGCAGAAATAAAGTCAAGGTTTATCTATCTTATCGTCAATTTTGTCCTTCCCAGTCTGGAAGGTGGTCCTTCGACAAAACCAAGCGGGCACCTCGCAGTGCAAATACGTTCAAGGTCCGAACGATCAACCAAGATCAACCACGGACACTAACAGTTAGGTTAATCGTAAACCACGTCACATTTCTTAGCTGTAAGGCTGAAAATAAAGCAAATACAATACAATACATACCAACTGTTGAAACGTTCTTAGCGTGTGGCCGACTAGAATGCCAATTTGGGACTACGCTGTGTTCGATTTTAAATGATGCCATTCTTGGTTATTAGTTTGTTACTTGGGTACAGCTGGAAGGTTTCAGTTGATACTCTTGGGAAAGTCGGTCTGACCCTACCGCTCTCGGTGGCACTTGACGCATCGTGGGCCCAATAATAGCTAATACTAATTTATGGCTTCCAAAGAGTGCGAGGAACTAAAATGTTTATATCTGGTGTTTCTCCTACTCTGCTATTGGCTAAGGTCCTACTTTTCTATTTTTGGTACAGGGAATTTTCACCCCCACGAGGTTTCTTTATTTACAGAATATACTTACTTTCGAAGGAAGGTCAGTCGCAAAGAGTCTCAGTCAATCAAGTCTATCTTTTGTATACCGTTGCTCACTCCTTTTATTAAAATTATTGTTATCCGAAATTTCGACTACACCCTTCTTGTTTCGTCGTGTATTTGAGGCGATACTCACGGGTGATGCGCGGACGGATTCCACTCAAGGTTGTAAGGCTTGAGCCCGGTTTGATCGCGGACGCGTCGACCCGCGAATGCCCTCGTACGACTATTACTACCCGCCAAATTAATCTTGGGTAGCCGGTTCAATGGGTTTAGCGATTACATAAGACAAATCGGTTCGAATTATAATAGAATACGTTAAAGAAGCGTTTCGTCCCGGACCTGCTAGTGGACTCGTCGGTAAGGCAATTCTAGCAGGTCCTGCCTTAGACGCTAGCGCACGCGAAGGGTTTTACAACGAACTACCGCAATGTAACGTCTCGACACTTATCCCGTTTTGAATGACAAGACAACGGCCGGTGCGTTGTACTTGTCTAACCGAGGATTAAAAGATGATGCTTGTCCGAAAGCTAAGATGGAACTGTCGGAACTCGATTTCCTGTCCGAACGCGACGAGGAAAAACATGTGCTGATTGGTTCCTGCCGAAAGTTGCATTTACCAATCAGCAGGATTCGACTGTTGACATCTCCTTCTCGCTGTTCCGAAGGAGCGTTGGGAAGGAGACGCGACGAGGCTCGGTTATATGACACTGCCCGCGACGGTCCGGGTGGTCGTTCGAAAGGCCCAATTCTATGGTACATTGTTCTTTAAGATCTACACCAACGAGACATTTGCCAGATGTCTCGAATGGTCGCCGAATGACCCTAATTTACGTCATCTTCGAGGAAGATGTTTAGTCACGAACGTACCATAAATATCGTTGCAACGGAATCTACGTGTCGTGTTCCTGCGCGACGGAACACTTCTTTCTTTCAATACCTTCCCATGGGGCGTGTTTCCCAGCGGCTCGCTTATCGTAGTTGAGCACTGATAAGACACTAACTTACCGGAGTCTCCAAATACAGACTGTAGACGAAACCCCCCGGGGGCTGGTTTTTCCGTCGGAATTTTAATTTACACAATACCCGACGTTAAACGACGACGGCTGGCTCAAAAGCTGTCTTACGTAGTCTGTATACACCCTCCCGCTGCGTCTACACACCGACGTTAAATTTATTTGACGCCGCCGCGCTGGAATCTCATTTCAACCTGAATCTGTGCGTCCGGTAACTAAAGTGGAATCCGGACGTGCTATTATCCTTTATCTGGTATCGCGAGCACGGACAGTTAATCGTTAGCAGCTTGTACAGTGGTGTTGCTCCACGCCTCACCACTTCGCTACTCGTACCCAGACTTTGCTACTTCCGACGAAGCTGAGTCGCTTCTTTCATCCAATTAACTCTGCTAATTTTTGCCACGTTCAATTCTACATTGGTCGGGGAAGCGAACGCATTATTCATCGTTCAAGTATACAAATGTGGCAGCCTGTCGGTCCGCGGAAGTTTATGTAGATTAATTAGAGCAGTGAGCGATTGATTAGAGAGAAGTGCCATCACATCGCGTTGCTAAACCCTCATCCGTCCCTCGTTTCACGAACTGAATCTGTCCCTCGGTGTCAAATTGACACAGTGGTAAAAGGTCGATGAAATAACAAGGTCAGCAGTTATTTTTCAATGTTTTTTTTTATCATGCTTGGACAATCCTAGTGTACAATACGGTCGGGTTGTTATATTTTTCAGCGATCGTTCGGCAGTGAGCGTGTTGAATCGGAACATCAAACAGGATCAAACCAACAAAATTTGTACAATACGGCTGGGTGGAAACACCTTTCTCCAGCTGGAAAAATTGCCGAACCAGAAAATCCCGGTCGAGGAACCTGCACTGGCATGTCGCAGAGCTGTTAATAGTTAATTGCCGCGGTGACGGAAAGAGCCGATTTCCGTAGGCGGCGACGACGGCTGCGCGAGGATTAATAAAAATACCGGGTCGGGGACAAATCCAGGGGACAAATGGACGAAGAAATGATAACGGAAGCGGTTGACAGCGGTACACGGTGTAAACAGAGAAAGACAGGCGGGCCGAGGCCGATTCGATCGAGTTACTGGCCGCCTTTACAGGACAGGGGATCGGGCCGAGAACACGGGGATTTTTCCAACGATAAAAAAGCTAGATAACGGGTACCCGCCAGGGAGATTAATTGTTTCGCGTTCGGTCGGTTTTAGCACACACATATACACGTACATATACATACAGAGCGCAGCCCGGTCCGGTGTATCGATAATCGATTTAGTAGTTTTGACGCGAGGCAGAGTCTGGCCTCGTCCATATTAATGGGAGTGTCGTGCATTAAGACTGCCAGGATAATCCTTGGGACCGCGATCTGCTAGAGGCGATATATGCAAATCTGGCTGAATAATTAACCGACGTTTTCCGGCTTGATAAGCGCACGGTCGAGTAATCTTCGTAATATTTCCTGCAGGAGGCAGAACCTCTAGGTTTGACATTGGGAACAGCTCCGAACCACGTCCTCCTTAAGGTCGTTTCGTACAGAGTCTCGTCGATCTGGTGGTACAATCCGCTATGTGAACCTATATGGAAAAATGAGTCCAAAAGTTTTTCCCAGTCGAATGGATTTGTTGGAAGTATTCCTTTAGCATTCATACCCTAAACCGAGGCGTCAAACGAAACAAATTTATTCCATATTTTCGACTTATTTCCTCACCCAGAATCACACCCTCTGTTCCGTCGTAAAACCCTCTGCGAAGGGACAAGCGTGCGACTGTGAAAGTCAGCTACACTACCACCGGCGGTATAACAACCGTGAGCGCTATAAAGGGCGACAGGTACGGTCAAAAATAGCGAATCTACCATATTTAGAATATTCGACAAACCGAAGGGCCCGTAGCTGACGAACACATGTTGAACCTTTTTAATCGTTAGCGTACCGAGATTTATAGTTTTATAGTTGTAGCAGTAAACGAATGTATCTATTGTATACTGCTAGTCTTTCTAATATTTAATTACTTCCACCACCTTTTAGAACACACCCTCCAACCAATCGTATACAATTTTCCAAGACCTCACCTACCTTCGAGCTTTCCTAATTTCTATGGGATCGCAACAAGACCAGGACTGTTTCGACTAACGTGCCACTACTATCTCCAAGACAGCCGAGTCTGACTTGGAGACAGTAAGCAAAGTCTTGTATCTTGTACAATAAAGAAACGTATTCTCCGGAGTTTGACTATACAATCGTTCGCCATTAATCAAGCCGTGATCCGACGTCCCCATTCCGGATCGACACGACACCGCACCCTCTACGGATGTACCATCGATACAGGGACACCCTGTAGAATATATTTCTAAACCAACTCGTTCCGCACCTGAGCGGATGATATTAATTATTATAAATCGACTTCTACCGGTCGTCGCTTCCGTCAGCGTTGACGCTTCTCCGCGAGAGCCAGATAGCCGGTTCTTTAATTCGCTTAGCAGTCATTACCGGCGGGAGAAGTCTCGGCCAGAAACTTTTCCATTTCATTACTCCGGCCTGCTTCTTTCTACCTCGATCCCACGGCCGGCCACTTCGCTCTCTCTCACTCCTAGCCCCATCAACTTTATTACTTTGTCCTCTTTCGGTGTTGCACGCCCTTCGTGCAAGCGGGTCCCGCCCCTTAACTTTCGGCTTAAATCTTTTTCTCGGACGCGAGGAGAGTTCCTCGAGGAGCTACACGGGGAAACTCGTTGGACGAATTTACCGCCGGGACCATAAACCGGCTCCGTAACCGGCCGGCGATGCTTAATTAACGACGACGGATCAAACGCCCCCGAATTATGTCTCCGCCCTCATTTCTCTCCCTTCTACGCTGAGAATTATTGCGAAGTCTAACTCTACGTCGGACTTCTGGGTAGAGTTTCACTCTTATGTCACTATAGAATACGTTTTATGCCGTTCAGTAACGTTGCATTCGCTAGAATTCATAGCTTCCGCGTAGATTCTGAATTAATTTCTACGTTTAGAGAGAGAGAGAGAGAGAGAGAGAGAGAGAGAGAGAGAGACCTGCTCTGTATTCTCCAAAGTTGGCTCCGGGAGACTCCTCCACCGTACCAAAGAATCACCAGCGTAATTCTCTCTGTACAGTGGCCGAAATTTCTATAAAGTCATCTTCATATTCATAGATATTTGCAAAATATCACCATTTTTATTGATTTATCGTATCTGGTCATGTGCCTCGTTGACACTCGGATAGAGGGACTACGCACTCTAGACCGCTGTGTTCACTATTTACGTTTGTTTTCATTTTTTTCTGCGCGATGCAGAACACAAGTGCGAAGTTTCTATGAAGTCACTTAGCGTTTCGCTGAATTCTGAGCAGAGAACAACGGAAAATTTGAAATATTCTAAAAGTATTAGTTTTAGAACTCATAGAAATCCTGTTTCTTATAATTTGATTCACGTGTATTAGAATGCCGAGAGGAAAAGTGCTAACAATTGAAGAAAAAGCATCGATCGATGCTTATAAAGATATGGGCTGCTCTCATTGTGCAATTGCTAAGAAAATTAATCGTTCGTATACCGTGATTAATAATTATATCAATTTACGTGAAAATTACGGAAAAAATCATTTTAAAGGTGGTAATAAAAAATTGTCAAACAGACAACATTTATTATTAACGAGGTCTGCGGCTAAGGAAAGGAAAAATGCAACACAATTTCGAGCTGAATTGGACCTTCCGGTAACAACAAGACGTGTGCAACAACTTTTAAATTATTCTGGGCAATTTGTGAGGACACAAATGCAACGTAAACCAGGCCTAAGAGAACTACATAAACTGGCCCGACTTGATTTCGCACGGGCGCATATGTCCTGGACGAAAGAGTGGAAGTCTGTCATTTTTTCAGATGAGAAAAAATTTGATTTGGATGGGACTGATGACTGTAAATATTATTGGCATGATCTGAGAAATGAGAAAAGTGTGACAATGAGTAGTAACTTTGACGGTGGTTCCCTAATGATATGGGCAGCGTTCGAAGCTGACAGAAAACTCCAATGTGTTGCATAAATCACAAAATGAATTCGGAAAATTGTGCAGATTTGTTAGACATGGTTCTAATACCCTTTACAGAAAATATTGAAGATGACAATTTTATTTATCACCATGATAATGCTGCGGTACACGCGTCGAAGCACACAAAGCAGTGGCTTCTTGAAAGAAACATCAATGTTTTACCATGGCCTGCTTGTTCCCCTGTTATACACCCTATTGAAAATGTTTGGGGTATCATTGCACGACAAGTCTATAAAAACTGCAATCAATAGAACTCCATTAGCGAACTAAAGGATGCGGTGAACGGAGCGTGGGCGTCTATTAAAACAGAAACGCTACAAAAGTTAATTTCGTCGATGCCCAATCGTATTTTCAATGTAATTAAGAAAAATGGAGATTACACCAGATATTAAAATAGAAATAATAAAAAAACAATAGTTAATTTCAACTTTATCCGTGTAAAACGAAAGTGACATATAAAAATTTCGCAGTTTGTTCTGCGTAAAATTATATTTTTCTTTTCTTTTATCGATAAATGTTATACTTATGTTTTGAAATCGCTGTGTATGCTTTCTTTATGTAATCCCGAAATGCTACCAAATACAAATTTTTCATTGGTATGGTATAATAATAAGAATTCATTACAAAACACAGTGACTTTATAGAAATTTCGGCGAGTGTATAGTGAGTAGCGAAAGTATTATTCGCATTAGATAGTTAGACACCCCCCTGCTGATGTTAGTTGGGTGGTTAGTGTGGGGTATAGCCAAGAACACGAGTGGCTGAACTCGGGAAAGGCACGGGTGAGTGAATCGAAGAAACGGCCCTCACTCGTACCCCCCGAAGTTCTTCTTTCCTTCCAAGAGGGAAAAAAACTCTTTAAAAAAAAAGAAGGGTGGTTAGTGTGGAGCTCACCTTACCGAAATAAAATTAGGGCGAAGGCATACCCACTAAAACCCCACCACCTAGGGACCTCTTGATCCCTTCCTTACATCTCGCACTGCCGTAGATTATGGTCCCCCACTGGGCCGCTGTACGCATTCAGCGGGGGATTATTCCGCGGCCTATCTCCAAGGCCTGTTCTTGGCTCTTTAGATAGTCTAGACCAGTGATGAGCAAGCCGCGGCCCGGGGGCCGCATTTGGCCCGGTAGCATACTGCTTGCGGATATACTTATTTCCCGGATATTTTTTCTAGTATTCTACAGTCTTTCGCGTGATTTTATCGCTTCGCAATGCGTTACCTTCGCGAGACTCTCAAATAAGACAACCTTTTGCCCACGCGGCACGTACGTCCGACGTCTGACGGGGAACCACGACCTCCGCGAACACGAATCTACTAGCTAGCACTTACTGATACGGCGGTTTGACAGAGGCGACGGAAGGAGATAGGGCGGCCGGTCTGAACGACGAGTTTCTAAGTGGAAAGAGCAGTAGAATGAGCGGTCAGTGGATGTGGTAGGCCTTCTGCAGACGGTCTGCTCTCACTGCTCGTTGACGGTCACTGCGCGATCGGCTGGGTCGTCGACGGGGCGACGATTCGCACTCGTCCTTGGATGATCGCGTCGCTGATGATCCTGGGTTCACGTGCGACACCCAGCAGGTGTTGTCCACCGTTTTCGCTTTCGTAGATCGGCGCGACGCGGCATGTGACACTCGTATGATCTAGCTGGTGAAATCGTTAAGGGCTTTTGCGTTTCACGTTGGATCCAGGGGAACGCACCGAGCAATATTATGCTCTGTCGTGCGAGGTGGAAACGCAGAAACAAACGTAATATAATTTGAAAGCGAGTATCGCAAGCGCGAGGTGTAGGGGCAGGAATTAAGCGAGACTCGCTTAATAAGACTAGGAATATATTATTACGACGAAATATAGTTACAATGTTCGAAGACTAAACTAAAATAAGACTGGTATTGGAATATGAGACCGCACGAGGGCGGATGGATGCAAGAAGTAGAAGACCTGTTCGCTTCGATGTCGAAACTAGAACTGCCGCTGCTTGCCCCTCCTCGAACCTCTTCGACATGTCGATACCATCGTTGTTATTACAAAAAGGAGTTATCAGTGGTTTAGATATGGAGACCGAGAGCCATGGCTAGCTCGGTGTATAGTTACGATTATCGTTACAGGATGCTTATAGTAAGATATGTACGGTTATGATAATGGGATTGTGAAAATGATATGGGAATAAGATTGTGAAATATAACGTGGCGTGATTACTGAGAACTATGGCGAGACATGACTACTGCGAATTATGGCGGACGTGAGACTCTGGTCTTGGTGACGTAACGGGGTATGGAAACTTATATCTAGCGAATATTATATATTGAATATGTTTGATTCTTACTGACTATGGTTATGACTATGGCAACACGTCGGCAGACGTGACAGTATCTTCGTATTTTGCCATGAGCTCGCCTTTTGGAAAACGCAAAATTGAAAATGAACATTGGCGGTTTATCGACAGTTGGACACACGATTATTTTTTTTCTGGTATAAATGAAAGTGCTGTTTGTTTAATATGCGGTGGAAAAATATCTGTGTTGAAACAATATAATATTAAAGGACATTATGACAGTAAACATTCATCAAAATTTAATAATTTGCAAGGACAGCTACGCAAGGACATGGCGGATCAGTTAGAATCGAATTTGAATTTTGAAACTACCAAATTTACTTGAAAGTACTACATCCATCGCAGAGACGACAGCTCAATAATTAATAATAAATAATGAAAAAAGCATTAATAATAAAAAATAATAGATCAAATAAAACAAACGCTTTATTGTAAATCTATGTATGAAATAACAAATACTTCCCGAAAACTAAGAAAATAAATCAAAAAGAGGCACTAGGAGAGCGTAGCGTAAACGCAGACTAAAATTGGAGCTGACGACGCAACAAAGTATTTAACCCTTTGCACACGGAGCTATTTTAGCTCGAAAATCAGACGTCTCTTCTGACTTAGAATATTTCCATTCTGTTTCGTCGTGCTGTTTTTGAGGGACACTCGCGGGTGATGCGCGGATGGATTCCACTCAAGGTTGTAAGGTTGAGCGCGGTTTTTAACTGCGGACGCGTCAACTCGCGAATGCCCTCGCACGACTGTTGCTACTCGCCAAATTAATCTTGGGTAGCCGGTTCAAGTGATTGCGAAAGACAACGATTGGTTTGATTAAAAGGGAAGACGTTAAAAGAAGCGTTTCGTCCCGAACCTGCTAGTGCCGAACTCGTCGGTAAGGCAATTCTAGCAGGTCCTGCCTTATTCCCCTAACGCACGCCAAGGGCTTTCTGATCGATTGTAACGCGGAATTTGGCGCGGTTGTCCTGATCGCTGTACAACGAACTACCGCAATGTAAAGTCTTGAAACTTGTACTGTATGACTGACAAGACAACGGCCGGTGCGTTGTACTTGTCTACCCGAGGATGAAATGGCGATGCTTGTCCGAAAGCTACGATGGAACTGTCAGAACTCGATTTCCTGTTCGAACGCGATGAGAAAAAACATGTACTGATTGGTTCCTGCCGAAAGATGCATTTATCAATCAGCATGCTTCGACTGTTTAGACCTCCTTCTCGAAGTTCTGAAGGAGCCTTGGGAAGGAGGTGCGACGGGTCTCGGTAATTTGAAACTGCCCTTGACGGTCGCGGGTGGTCGTTCGGAGGGACCAATTCTATGGCACATTGTTCTTCAAGATATACAAAAACTAGGCATCTGGCAATGTCTCGAATGGTCGCCGAATGACCCTAATTCACTTAATCTTCGAGGAAGATGTTTAGTCGCGAACGCACCATAAATATTGTTCGAACGAAATCCACGTGTCCTGTTCCTGCGCGACGGAACAATTCTCTATGATTTTTTTCAATTTGGTAGATGTGGAATTGATACAATACCTCATACAATACTTAAATCTTCAGTAATTGATTAAATACCGACAAATCTAATAGTGTAAACAATATTTTAAACAATAGTACAGCAATTTTTAATAGCGCCTCAGAGGCGTCACTCGAGCGCTAAGGGTTAATATTGCGTTCGTTGCCGGTTGCGGCCCGCGCGTAGTCTTATGTTTCCACTTTTGGCCCACTGCAGTCCGCGGGTTGCTCATCACTGGTTTAGACCTATCAAGGACTAAGATTGCCCCATGGGGCACTGCTCCGGCTCCACTCAAAATCGTGAGCAACTAAACCACTCCCCTCGCAATGCTACAAATATATCCAGATGGACAATCGCATCTGTCTCCAGCGTTATCAACCGTTTGGACTTTGCCCCGAGGCAACATCGACCGCACTGAGGAGCCATAATCCCGTTCCACCGCCTCAAATAATCACCACCTCGGTTAAGCACTCGGAGACTATTCTCCGGGGAGGGTAGATGCGACACAATATTTGCTATTGCTATCAGCGAGAAATTTGGCTTCGCCGTTCACGAAACGAAACGATCGCGCGGAAACTGGTCGCGTTGTTCTTGGGGCCGGAGCGAGGTGCGGAATCGAGGAGCTATGAAGCAACGAAGTGCAGGGCATTTCGTTCGAGCGTCCCGGCTCGCAGGTGGCCGACTCATGGAATCGCCGAAAGAAGCGGAGATCAGAGCGAAGTAGAGCGGAGCGGAGCAGAGCCGAGCACAATTTCCCGTACGCAAAATTAAGGATTAAAGTTACGACTGTTGGTCGACGCGCAAACGACCGCGTGCGTCTGTCTGGCCGTAGGTAAGCGGGGCCCGGTGTGCACCGGTGCGCAAATGACGCCGGCTATAAAATATTCAAAGGCTGCCGCGATAATGGCGGTGCGTCCAAGCATATTAAACATTCAGTCACGTAACCGGTCCAGTACCGTCAGCGCCGCGGCGGAGCAACGCCGGGCCGAGCCGAGCAGAGCAGAGCGGAGCGAAGAGCACGGAGCGAGGAGCGAAGAGCAAAGAGCGGAGCCGACGGAGACGGGGCAAGTGCACGTGGTAATTCAACTTCCGAAGTAAAGTTTTGGAGCTGCGAGATACATCCCGCGGTATAAACTTCGTGAAATTACACTATATCAAACCGCCGCTCTCTCTCTCTCTCTCGCCCTCTCGCTCGCTATACATATTTATTATTTAAGTTGCGAACACTTGTTTCGGGGAACACGCAAACGAACGGCCTTCCCCCGCGCGGACGCTTTGTCCCGTCTTCTGTTTAACTAGGAATCAACGTGACGACATGTGGATATCCACCGGGAAACTTGCCGCTCAACACCTACCCTCGAACCAGCCTGAGAATTCAAGGGTTCGCTTCGCGAGAAATTCATTTCGCTGAGGGTTATCGCACGATTAACCGCGGCACGTCTGAGGATCGGCGAATCCACCGTTCGGAAAACTTTGAGCGAGATTTGAGTTGCCGAAACGGACAGATAATCGCTCCTGCAGTCGTAGATTTTACCGACATGCTACAATTTTCTCTGGAACTTGTGCTTATTTGATCGTTAACCCTTAGCTGTCGAGGGGTAATCAGAGTCACCACTAAAAATCGCTGTACCATTGTCTACAATATTGTTTACCTTATTGAATATGTTGGTATCTAATCAATTACTACAAATTCAAGTATAGTGTGAGGTATTATATCAATTTCATATGCATAAAATGAACAAAATCATATACAATGGATTTATTCTAGGTCGGAAGAAATGTTTCATTTTCGAGACTAGAGAAATTTAAGAGTTTGACATGTGAAGATAAGACTCGCAACAATACAATTCCGAACGGATAATACAATGTCCTGGCAACGGAATCGCGTGCCCTAGCATTCACAGGAAGTAGAATCGGTCGGCGATGTTCAGACGCGTCAGCTGAATTTTCTCGGAGCCAAAGGGGCAACCGCGAAAATGTTATTCGTTTCTTCTCGCACAGTTTTCCACACAGAATCACCTCGTGCCACTTCATCGTCGCATTCTGTTTAAATCGACTCGTTAATCTGTCATCGGCCGTGTCGCAGATCTCAAAGGCTAGTCCGTGTGACGAGGGCCCGCTTGGAAATTCGGTTTGATACAATAACCACGTCGACCGAGACAAGGCCTCGTCGTCTGGCAAACATCGGATTAGTACCGTGGCGTCGTTTAAACGAAGACAGATCCAATTATGTCGGGGAGACTATGACGCGCGTGCGCAGGGCGTCATTGTTGATGCACGAGCCGGGGAAATTTAAACGGTCCGGTCAAAAAGGGATTAAATATTCCATTACGAGCGGGTGCGTCGGGGTTTCCCGGGGCGGCCGATGGCGTCCGCGAAATTATAGGTCGCGGCGGCGTCGGGCCATTTATTTAACGGCTGTCGTTAATTCCGAAATCCAAGGCGGGGGTGGGCGTACGGAAACGAGCTACCAAGAGAGAAATAGAGAGAGAGCGAGAAAGAGGAAAAAAGAGGAATCGTGCCCCTTAATAAGTAGCGTGTAAGTGGCCCGCGGCAGTATCCTTAACGAGCCAGATATTCCGAAGTAATTAGAGACAAGGCCGTCCATCCCCCACCGCCCCTCTCCCCTAACCACGGGTTGCTCGTCCTCCCAGCCGGCAGTAACCATGAACATTACCATTAGAATCTGTTACGTTCAACGTAGATGCCATTGGCTCCCAGCCGAGACCGGCTTATGACGCCTTTTTTTTCATTCTCATCGAAATCCCGCGGATATCCCGCCGATCTACAACCGTCCGCGATCCCGGACTCCCGCGCGGAGATCGTTATCGTTAGATCGCCCCATGACCGAGCCGCGATCACGAGTTACAACCGACGGGCTTTTTAACGCCTTCCCGATACCGTGACGCGCCCCGTTAATCCGCAATAGCCGACCCGTGGGATTTACCGCGCGCCTCGGATTAGCGGCAAAGAGCGCGCACCGAACCGGGGATTCAATCGACCGCGAGCCGCGAGAGCTACTTCTCTCTCACCCGCTCTCTTTCGCGCTCTCGAGCCAGTAGACTATTACGTTTAACATCTCGGGACCGGTCTCTTCATTATCCCTCGAGATGCTCCGTGAAAGAGCGCTCTCATCACCGAGTTGAACGTCCATTGTTCGACTCTCGGACAGCGGATCTTCGTAACGAGTATACAGAATCTATCTACCAAGAAGAACATTCGAAATCAACCGGCGAGGTTTCAGTTGCTTTGGTCGAAACACCCTCTACAAGGGTAGTTTTATAAAGACTGCCGGAAATGTCTTTTTTGCGTATGCTATCCTAATAAACGACTCATAATAAACGACGGCGGTCCTGTCCTTATGCCTCCGCATGGGCCATTTCTTCTTTGGGACAAACCGTTCCTTAAACCTTGTGTAGCCAATAAAAATAAACAAATTATTTAACACCTTCGGTCTTTAAGATGTTTGCACGTATTCTCATTTTAAGACTATAAATTAATATACAGGGTGTTCATTTGAAAACTTTCCAGCCGAATATCTCGAAAAGTATGAAAGATATTGAAAAAGTGTAAAACAAGTCTCCAAGGATTTCGAGGGGGGAAGAGGGGGGCAGTATCAGTTTTTTATTTGGGTGGCGTTTTCAAGGTCATTCGAAGGTCAACTTTGTTTTTTCAAATGGAAATCTATATTTTTTATGATGGGATCTTATTGTACGTAAAAAGATCAGCAATACTCGTAGGATACTTTTTTTTATCTGCGCACTAGTTTCGGAGATATTTAAAGAAAAGTAGAGCGAGTCGTACGTATACTGCGAGAAAGTTTGTAATTTCTTTATAACTATAACAAATTTTCAAAATGTTCTCCGTTGTTTTCTAAGCAATAATACAGACGATTCTCAAATTCTGAACGAACCCACATTTTTTAGGGTATCTGTTGGAATAGCTCTACATTTCTGTACAATTCTGCGACGCAAATCGTTGATGTTTTCCAGTTGTACTAGCACGTACCGTTTGAAAACAAAATTGTTCTCTATTGATCTCTTGCAGATCACAGAATTGTACAGGAATGTAGAGCTATTCCAACAGATACCTTCAAAAATGTTCGTTCAGAATTTGAGAATCGTCTGTATTATTGTTAAGCCAACACCCTTATACCTAAGATGCTGTGGTATCGATGAATTCCAACAAACATAGTTTCTCATTCCAGCTAATAAGTAATACAAGAATTCGATTCTGCAATTCGAAGATCCCCTAAAACCGTTTGTTGAGTAGTTTTCTTGATTCGATCAATGATGATCGTTCGAGCAACTCGCAATTTGCACGTGGTGTGCCGACTAAATTTATTTTTAACTCGAAAGACCACTTCCCTTAATGGGAGAACAAGATTTCAAGATTTTGAGAACAATACTTTATTGAACTACTATTTGTATGAGAAACTCGACTGTCGGTACAAGATGTCCATGTTTCGAGGTTGCTACGTCGACAGTCGGAAAGAATCTAATCTGCGGTACGCAGGGATAGGATGAGGGAAAACGATTCTTCCCTCTCCCTTACAATTTCAAACGCGTGGGGGTACCGATGGGAAAAGGGGGGAATCGCACGAAAACTGACATCGGGGAACTGGCCCACGAGTGGACCCCAGAACATGAACCGGATTCGAATTTTGGCGTCGCGCCGGGGCGACGACAAGACGACACTCGAATGCAGTAAATGAATAGTCGTCGATATGCAGCGCTTAAGGGAGAAGGGTATTTTAGAGTATTTATCAGTGTTACCAATCTCTGTGCAGAAAAAAAGTGTTTTTTGTGACAATACTCATAAACATACATATGTATCAGCCTAACGCTTCAGTTTTGCTATGATTCCACGTTTTCTTCTTTTGTTTATTAATACCTTTATTGCTATTAATGGATCCAAGTGGATTCAAGCCTTTCATATGTTTGTTGTTATGATTCCACGTTGACAGTCCTGACTAGGCCCCATCTCGGCTAACTAGTTGAACTAAAATTGGCTCTAGACTTGTTCTGCATCCGAGAGGACCTCTGTCTTCATGAACGTAATATGGAGAAATCTCTGCTATGCGAATGCAATCACGGGAACAGATTTTTTATCCTTATACGAGCATATTGTGAGCTGCACAAAGGTTTATTTGATAGAGGAAGGGTAAATGCACCGCGCTGAACAGCATGTCGTCAAAAAAATTTTTTAGAGATAGAAGAATATATTGGAATCTGCGAGTATTTTCCTCGATTTTTGCTCTACTTTGCACATTTGTATTATTAGATATAAACATAATCTCGTTAAATAATCGGTCCAGCGCGGTGCATTTAATCTTCCTCTTTAGAATGAGCCCTCACCCAGCACAAAATTCGGTCAAATACGGACAAACAATCTATTCCCGCAAACCCATGTTTCGACCCAAGATCTAGTTAGATTCTAGTTCCTTTCTAGTTTTGTCATGTGACTACCCTTCCCCCTTATGTGGTGTCCCAAGAAATAAACTAGGGGTAGAATTTCGGCGCCTGGCCGATGACGAGACGACTCTCAACGAATGACACAGACAAGGCGGGCAACTAAACAAGGGGCATCCTATTGCCATGAAACCGTTTACTTATATCTAAATACCGTTCTCTTTCTAATTAGTCTAGTACTTTATACAATTCTGGCCCGCTGTGCGTCGCTACATTGTTTCCTTCGACGCGTTGACTATGTCGATCGGATATGTAGGGGAAGAGGTTGGGTTATGAGACGGGTTTTGTTTTTGGTCTGTAACTTTTTGCTCGATGAAGATATCAAAGAGTTTTATATACCGTTGGAAAGGTGAAGGAAATACCCATTTGTTGTATGTAAAAAGTTTCGTGATTTGATGAATAAGTAAAATTTTATGGACAATTTTCCGAGGACATGTTTTTTGGCTTCCTGAAAAAAGTGGATGGGTTGTGAGACACTCGGAAAAATCAACTAAAAGTGGTAAAATATAAAGTAAAACCCATGTAACTTTATGCAAAAATTAATTTTTATTTATTTTAATGACATTAAGTGACCAAAGGAGTTAAAAAGAATGGCAAAAAATTGAAAAAATGCAAAGAATGGCGAAGGAAAGTAATTAGAAAATATAATGAATGGAAGGATTCGATAATGATCTTCCTCTTCGTCA
>CM052202.1:10592143-10637843 GCA_028455805.1 Lasioglossum figueresi
TCGTTTGATACAATTATAAAAAAGTTATTCCGTTTCAAAGGGCGTTCGAATACTATCGTGGCTCACTGTACGTCTCCTACGTCTTCTAATATGTCATTCTTTCACATGTACGTTAATTCCAGAACAAGCTGCACTCTCGTCCAGGTGTCTCGAGTACACTCCCGCTCAAAATTACGTGTACAACACGTTTAATTTTTTATACGGCCTAGTTTCCACATTAGTAGAGAATAAATATATATATTTTAATAATAATTACTTGTGTTTCGTATTTAGAAATTTTCTTTTTTCAACCCTTATGTCGATATCCGGGTACCCACTTCAAATATTTTTTTAAAACTTCTTTAATGCTTTTGTCGATAAATAACAAAATTATTTTTACGTCTATGATATATACACTTCCGCTCAAAAGTATGTGGACGACACGTTTAATTTTTTATGCGGTCTAGTTTATACAGTTAATAATAAATTCATTAGATATCTCACCAATAATTACTATTATTGTCTTGAGAAGACGGCAAACCACCCTAACGGATCATCGTAGATTGGAACAGTATTAGCCCTGCCGAAGAACCTGTTATTTATTCAAGAGATTGTAATAATTAAACTGTACAATTTGGTACTATTAGAATAAATTATACTTGCAAGAAAGTGTCCATATATTTTTGAGCGGGGGTGTATGTCATACACGCGGTTCTCGCGATCAGCCCTCGTCTTCCGAGCGTTTCATTAATTTTACCGATCCCGGATGATACAGCGATCGGTCACGCGACACGAAATGGACATCCGGCGTTCCTGCCTCGATCCCGGAGCATAGTCGCACGAATCTCCGGCTTGTTCGTACAAGTTTGCGACACGGTCTTACACGAAGGCACACACCGTCGCACACCCTGCCCGCCATTTGCATCCTAAACAGGCCGGAGAAGAATTTATGCTCGCGCTCGGGAATCTCGGTGCGTGCATTCTTCCTTAACATATGCGCGAATAGGTCCCGCGAATACCTCGGTGGCCGTAGCGTAATCACGATTGCACGCCAGACTGCGGATTCTATGAAAATGTTTACGAGAGAAACTGGTCCTGAAGATGAATCCTACGAAATCTTGAGAGAAGCGAAATAACTTTCGTTAACCCGCGGATGGTGCAGCTTGTTTTCACAATTTGCACGAACATCCGAAGTCTGCATGCAGGGATCAATTAATGAAGTTTCTACGAGTCGTTCATTCAATCCCTTGCAGAATGATTCATTTCGCACGTGAAATTCGAATTGAAATTAATTGTTTTTCCTTCGGTCGTCGCATTGGGTGTCCCAATTTCCAGTTGCTTCAACCTGTTCACCCTGCTGCCTATGCCTGAGATTTGTTTGAATCGTTCGTTGGCGCAGGGAGATGGCTCCCTCCGTGTAATCCGAAGTGGCAGGTGCACCCCGTATCGCAACAAGGCTGGATGAAGTGCTAGCCTATCCACTTCAACTTTCCTTCTCCCGTCAAAAATGTTCTCCTCTTCCACGAGACTCTGATTACCGTGAAATTACACAAAGGGTGCTGGAGACAGGGTACACGTAGGGTACAAAAAACGTGAGGAGAACAAGAAGAAGAAGATGAAGGGGAGGAAGAGGAGAACAGGCCCGTAGACGATGAACCCGCGAAACCTTTTGCGGAATGGAGTCACGGGGCAGATCGGGCTGGTTTCAGCGAGTCTGACATGTTCCCGTCATAAATCTGCGGCAGTGAGTAGCTCGGCTGGCGAGGGGGGGCAGAAGTTTATAACGTGACGGAGACCGGGGGAGTCGCGGAGACAGCTCGCGAACGTACGAGCGAGAGGAGCGAGCAGAAGCGAGCCACAGAGGAGCAAAGAGAGTGAGAGAGAGAGAGAGTGAGAGAGTGAGTGAGAAAGGTAGAGACGGGGAGAGAGTGCGCGGGTAGCACAAAAGTTATTAAATTTGATTAGACTCCGCCGCATAGCTGTGCAGGAACGAGGATAGGCTAGGTAGCGAGAGTACAGGAAGGGAATGGGGCTGCAAAAGGGGGTAGATTTCACCTGGGGTTGGTGGTCGCGGCCGAGACACGAGAGTGTGAGTTTCGAACTAGTATGAGTGCCGGGGGTATCTACGGCTTACGACGCCCCTTCCCTCCCTCCATTCCTTCCTCCCGTCGCTATTTCTCTCTCTCTCTCTCTCTTTCTTTTAACATCCTGCGCTCTTCAACCCCTACACCGGTCCTCTCGCGATTTCCCGCAGCGCCCTGGCTTTTCTCGCTCGCCGGACCTGTATCATATTAAACATAATTGTTAACCTTTTACACTCTTCCGCCCCTGCCCCGACGACACTAATTCACTGTTTAATCGCAGACGAAAGCTGCCGAATATACAGGGTGCATCAAAATTCCTTCAACATCCGGAAATGGGGATTCCTGAGATCATTTGAAGCAACATTTTCCTGTGCAAACATGGCGTCCGCGGCTTTGTTAAGAAGTTATTAACACTAGGTTTACGGGATCCGTCAAAATGACGGGTTAAAATATTCTTAATTTGCAATTATTAAGATTGTAAAGATGCTTCCCTGAGAAATTATTTAGCAAATTTAATTCTTGGGGTATATACTATCGGAAGAATGGCCAAGAATTTGGATAGACACATTCTTGTTATATTTATAAATTAATGTAAAATAGTTATATTTAGACCTCCGTAAACCTAGTGTTAATGAAAAACAGTGTTTTTTTCGTTAATAACTCCTTAACAAAGTCGCGGATGCCAATTTTGCAAAGGAAAATGTCGCTTCAAATGTGATCTCAGGAACCTTCCATTTCTGGATCTTGAAGGAATTTTGAGACACCCTGTAGAACACGTTCGTTTATGCAAATCAATCGCGATACATGAGAGATTTGTTCCTACATGGTGAGTTGGCTAGTTGATCGAGTAACATCAAGTATTTAATGGTTAAATATTTGGTTATAACCACTTGATTACATAATACCGAGTTATGTTACATTCTTATTCCCATGCCGCTTTCTTCTAATTATCACTATTGAACTCCATTATGTTCAATAGGTGATTGACAATCGCATTACAATACAGCAAACCAACAAAGGGAATCGAACAATCCGCAAACATTTCCAATTTTCTCTCGTCGAACCAAAACGTCGATTCCCAAATTTCCGGCAGATTTGCGTGATTTTCGGCGGACAAGGTCGCCATTTATACGATTTTCAGAAATGATCATACACATGAAAGCAAGTCATTCGCAGCGATTGATTCGAAGTGTGAAAGGGCTATGGGTAAAATGCTTTCACGAGCAGTATACAAAATGTTTCGATTACATCCTGCGTTTGACATCGAATACGCGCATGGTTTGTCTGATGCAACATGCATTTTTCAAATCGTGCCTTATCAGTGTAAAAAATAGTTGAACTCTGTTCAACGGTACAAACATTTATGTTGAAAGGGATTGCGCTTTGCTAAATGTGGCAGATTTTTGCGTTCCAGAAAACAGTCTGTCCAAAAAGTTCCAAAACCGGCGTAGTAAAAAATTGAATTTTTGTTGATTAATCTCATCGATCGATTTCTAGCCACCACAAAGCCTCGAGGAATTTATTTTTTACGTTCCCTTCATTGGTAAATCCCATATACAGGTAACCCCAAATCTGGCAAATGTAGTAAATAACTGGGTAAATGGCCTTGAAATATGTTGTCAAGACAATCATTCCGAATAACATATAACATATAAAATCAAGCCTTGTTTTACAGCGAAATACTGAAGAAAAATACTCACGCGAACATCGCGAGACAAGAAAATTACAGGGCGCCAAGAGAGGTTAAAATCCCACGATACTCTGTAAGTTTATTGGTGGTACTAGAAATGAACAATTAATTCGGGACTTTTCTCAACATACCCTTCATACGACAATGATGCGAATGGATCAAGGAACGATAGAAAGTGGGAGTTTGGTCTGAGGGCGGAAAAGACAGGGACCAAAAATTGCGTTCATTCGAGAGTAACTGCGAGAAAGCGTTCTTTCGTATTGTTCCATGGGGTAAGCGTCGGGACGCGGCGCCTCGCCGGTTACCTGGAATTAAAATGAGGTTGCCCGCACCGCAACTACCGCAGTTACCCGCAGTGTCTCCTCGGGAATTCCGAGGTTACGCTCTTACGAGCTCCCAGCAGGCGTGTGATCGCCGACTTGTGGACACTGAGAACACTTTGGCAAGTTTGTAGCGGCGGCCTTAACGAAGCGAGACCTACTGCAGCACCGAGACCTCCGGTCCACCATAGCTTTCGAGTTAAGACTGTCCCTTTATAGTGACCCGTTTCGCGTGTGTGAAGTCGCAACGGCTCGTTTGTCTCCCTCCTTCCTCCCATTCTCTCTCTCTCTCTCTCTCTCTCTCTCTCTCTCTCTCTCTCTCTCATTTGTGCTCCGGCCCGGCCCGAACCAGCGCCGAGCAATCTCTCCCGATAAATTCTCTGTAACTGGAGCCGGTGATCGCTGTCCCGCGTGAAAATTAATCGAACGTAAATCCATTTGGGCGCAAAACAATGTATACGCGGTACAGTAACCCCGGCTCAACGTATCCTATCAAAATCGTCGGTGTAATTGACGGAGGAATTGTTCACGTTGCCGCCCGGACAAATGCAGAGTCGCGCCGCTGTGTTTGTCGAAGATGCGAACGAGTCGACCGTTTCTTCAGGAAATTTTAACGAAAAGGAAAGAAATACAGAGTAGGAGGAATAGTTACTCTCTCTCTCTCTCTCTCTCTCTCTCTCTCTCTCTCTCTCTCTCTCTCTCTCTCTCTCTCTCTCCCTCTCTCTGCCAGTGCCGGGTTCGACAGAGACAAACCGCGTCACGTGACTATGCCGTGGCGGAAGCGTTGGGGGAGTAGCGTAATGGAAAGGGAAGGTAGAGTGGGGAGTCATGTCTTACAATTAATCTGGCGACTCTGGTTGATAAAATACAATTATCCGGACACTGTGCGTATGTAGCGCAATTATGGTTAGATATTTCTGGCTTGTCAGTTAAGTGATCCTTATGATGGAATTTAATTCTGTATACGCAGACGCGGGTAGCTGTTATTCGATATTTAATATATATGTAAGTAAATTTAAATATATATAATATACATATATAATTATATATATTTATATAAATTTAAATATATATAATATACAACAGAGCAATTTCCTAGAATTAAAGAATATCGACGAATATCAAGGTACAGCGTAAAATATTCAGGAACGGATGATAACGTCGACTCGTTCCGACACAGCAAAATATTTTGAACCAGCCTCGAAATGAACCGTGCATCCGTTTTAATCGGCTTCGGATTTGAGCGGGGCTCGGCTCTTCGGACATTTATTTCAATCAAATTTTCAAACATCGGAACAAGCAGATTTGCCAGCGTTACCGTCGGGGCTAATGAAACGCACCGTTCAAGTGTTCTCTCGTTTATCCTCAAACGCATGATACTCGCTTTGATCTTTCGCTCGGTGGCTAATGTTCCCCGCCTTTCTCCTCCTCCGTGGGAGTCATTCTCTTCGACGTTTTGTCCCGCGACGTGTATTACCACGAGACTTTTAATTAAAAATCCACGACACGGTAATCCGGTTCGCGCGAATCTGAACCGTCAGCCATTCCTGTGATTAAAAGCGAATTTAGCCTTTTCACTTTGCACGCGCGTCTCGGATGATCCATCCGCGTTTCATCCGAAGTGATTAGCGGACGCTGTGGCGTTTCTACTTTTGATGACGTGTCGGCATGATTCACCCAAAATGAAACAGTGGAACGACAGTGACGAGTCTAAACAAACGGACGCTGTCCATTATCAGGGTTCGAATTTAACGGGATAGACTCCTTTTTCCAGGATTTAAAAAAATGGGATTTTTCAGTAGTCAAAAACACTAGATGAAAGCTCGACCTAGGGCGCTATCTCCCTCGAAAGTCCTATTTTTTCGTTTACGAGGCATCATTTCGAAGCATACAACTGTGCGTGTAGCTATTTTCATAGCTACATGCGGCCGAATAATGCAAATTACGCGTCGTAAACGAAAGAATAGGACTTTTCAGTGCGATATCGCCCTAGATCGATCTTTCATCTAGCGTTTTTGACTACTGAAAAACTACATTTTTGTATTATCGAGAAATGAGAACGCGCTTACCGCAGTCTTGCAATCCTGGAAAAACGAGTCTACTCCCTCAAGGTGTAGAATCACCCTGTACATTTCTAACGAAGCAGTGTTAATCCGCCTAACCTGGCATGGGATTCGATGAAGAATCGGACAGGCCGACGCGGCGCAGCGAAATTCATTATCGAGATGCATTTTCGACGGGTAAACTCGGTTTTAGATCGGCTCGGCACGGCGCTGCGCAGCGAGGCGCGCGAAACATTTTCGATTCTATCCTCGGCGATTCTACACTCTTTATGGAACACCGACAAAGCCACCGCATCCTATTTACCGTTGCGCAAGCTCGGCTCTCGCGGCTGACCATTTATTGCTTCCATTTCCTCGCTTCGTAATTTCGTCGGCGGCGCCGCGAGGGACGCGTGGCGATAGCGAATTCCGTATTGACACGCTGCGTATTCGGAAATGCACGATTCCTTCCACGGAAACGCGTCTCGTCCTCCGATCGTTTCGCGGTCCCGCGGTGCCACTGAAATCCATATTTTTCATCAGCATCACCATAATACAAACGTTCCTCGTTCCCCGGTTCGCGTCGGGATCAATATAATGTACATATACCCCGGTCGTTAGACCGCGGCGTTGTATGCAGATTCATACTTTTGCCGGAGAGCCGAAGGGAGTCCGGAACAAAATGAAATTCCATTTTCTTCGCGAGAACGGTGCCGGCAAATGGAAAATAAAATGCAGCGGCGTCCGATTCCATTAAAATTTTCATTTTCTGTAGAATGTATAAAATTCCACGGTCTAATTATCATCCGCGATGTCTTGCCCCCGCGCGTTATACGGCGCGTCGATGGCGATCGTTCTAATCGGTCGCGGAAACCAATCGAGAATCCCGGGCCGCTTTTAGAACGGAAGGACGACAAAAATTATTTAACGCTCCTGATGGCTCGGGTTTGTTAGAGTGCAGTCCCGCGATCGATGGCTCGCAATTCCAGGCCACTCGATGCTAAATCATGATCCCCGGTGCTGAATGCGCAACCTGTCCCATGGTGAACCGGTTATGACATTCGCGAGCCGGAAAATCCGCCCGCGCGCGTGCGATCCCAGGTATTTCGCAGAAAAAAGCTCGTCGCATTCCGCGAGTTCACGCGACGGTATTTAGCCCGGCGGTTTCAGATATCCGCGCCGCGACGCAAATCACTCGAACAAAGGAGCACGAAATTTTCTGACCCGCGGCCGCGCACCTGCATTTTCGATCGGAAACCGGCGGCGCCGAAGCATTCCGAGGATTCCTCGACGCTTCGCGGATATTTGACGGACCGTTTCGCCCATTGGAATTGGCCGACCTCGCGATTATCGTCCAACCGATCCAATGGTTCTCGTAGTTATCGGTTCCGGGCTGCAACATGGTATTTGGCCCTAAAAACCGGTAAGAACTATTCCAGCGTTATTCATAGGTTCGAGTCCGAGATATGTGAATTCGTCTGAACGTCAGCTACAATATCCTCAAATAGAAAATGAATATTAATGTAGGGAGTATAATTTCTGCAATAAGTTTATGTTGGTATGAATGCTAAACCCTATACATACATGCAGTAATAGATACGTATGTAGGAGTAGGTGTGTATGATTAACCCTTAAACCTCGGAACTATTTTAACTCGATGATTAAACATTTCTTTCGACTTAGAATAATACCATTGTACATGTTTTTTTTTCATTTCATGGACATGAAATTGATATAATACCTCATACAATACTTGAATGTGAAATAATTGGTTAAACACCAACATATTTGATAATGTAAGCAATACTTTGAATAATGGAATAGCAATTTTTAGTGGCGACTCCGAGTCATCAGTCG
Source organism: Lasioglossum figueresi (assembly GCA_028455805.1). NCBI lineage: Eukaryota > Metazoa > Arthropoda > Insecta > Hymenoptera > Halictidae > Lasioglossum > Lasioglossum figueresi. The sequence continues at coordinate 10,600,116 of CM052202.1, forward strand.
AATGCACGTAAAAGGACCCGCAATAAAAAAAATAAAATAAAAGTACTTAAAATTCTAAAACAATTAGAACAATTAGTATTTCAACATCTAAAGCGACTTTGGTGTATAACTAAGGACGTGCTGGTGACGCGCCAGTAGTCATTAACCATAAAAATCAAATAACAATAAAAAGGTACCGCTTCCAAAACGAATTGAAATATTCAAATTAATAATGATAATGGCAAATATGTACACAGAGAAAAAGAGTAGCTCCCGCACGAAGACAACGATGAGCTCCCCTGCGAGGAGAGAGAGAGGAAGCAGGGTGTTTCTTGAAAAAAGATGGCGGAACGCCGTGCCGCGGTTAACCGAGAACAAAGACTCGCCTGAGAACAATCAGCGCAAGCTTGACGGACGAGTAGGAAACGCACAGAGGACAGCTTAATAGCAATATTGGTCACTGTTAACTATACGACCGTAATTAGAGCCGCGGCTATTGGTATTCTGAGGGATTCCTGAAGCTAAAGCCCCGCAACAGCGTGCAGCGCTACATAATTTACCGAAATAGCTGTACGATCGCGGCCGGCATACCTTTGATAACGTCATTAAATGCGCATTCTGCGGTATGGGCCCGGTTCCTCAGCCAATTTTCAGTGATGACAAAGAGTGTGTATGTGCGTGCGCGTGTGTGGTTGGGTGGAATTGGCTTCCCCGTCTGCTGGATCGCATCAAGATCTTCCGGGCACGCGATACGCCACCGCCCCATTCTAATCATTCGGAATAGTATCGAAGAAATTGCAATCGGACGCTTCCGCGGAAATTTCTTCGCTGGGAAAAACTCGATTATGCGATCTCGTGGACGATTTGCGAAGCTCGGGCTAAACGACGCCGAAACATCGACGTGTTATTGCGGGGAAAGGGGGACGCGCGGCGGCTTCAGAAAATGAAACCTCCGAGGGAATTCGCCAACGCGCGCGAATCTGCCGTGTCCCGCTATCACGTTACCCGACAGTGTCGTTTGAGCGCTGATTCCCGGACCCGCTCTCGTTTCGCCACCGCGTAACAGCCGTTTCCCTTTCGTTTGTTTACCATTTCCAACGAAAGCGCGAATTGCTCGGCCGGTGTCCCAGAAAATTTCAAGGAACACGTCGCGCCGAATCTCTTAATCCGAACGATCCCGCCCCGCCGAATAAATCGACCAACCTTGCATTTTCCAACACGGACCATTAAAATATTAACGCAGAATAAGATGTGAAATTGATTTGTCCTGCGACCAAGTAGCAACTCAAACTGTCGCATTTATTCTTTATGAAAAAATATTGCCGTTCGAGGATTTCTATTTTTATTTGTAGAAATCGCCTGACTCACAATCGGTTCGTTGTATTTATATCTGTATGTATATTTATTATCTTTATTATAATTACGACGAGATCTTGTAAACGCGTGGTTCTCTTTATATTCAATAACCTCAACTGCCGCGCGGTCCGCTCACTCAGAGTCGGCAGATGATAGGAGGGAGCATGAATTGAGGGGAAAAGGGTTGAAATGACATTGTAATACATGCATGACAGAGACGGAACGCGTCACGTGGCTGGTCCCTGGCGGAAGCATGGCGGAATAGCGTCAGAGAAAGGGAAGATAGAGTGGGGACACAAGTGTTAACGTGATGCCAATCATGCAAAAGATATAAGAGATGCCGACACCATGGACCACACCCATCGGTATCTTCATAGAATATAAATGTACCAGATACTCGACATTATTAGCAGATACCTTTTCAACGTATCGAAATTTGCTTTCACTTTTGATATTCAGAATCATCATTCTTTCGTACCCTCTGAAAATACGATGTAGCGATGAATACAAATTTCTATAATGTGGTGTTTTGAATGTTTTTAGGAAATATTTTTGTAGTTTGCTTTCACTTTTGATATTCAGAATCATCATTCTTTTGAACTTTCTGAAAATACGATGTAGCGATGAATACAAATTTCTATAATGTAGTGTTTCGAATGTTGTTAGGAAATATTTTTATAATTTGCTTTTACATTTGATATTCAGAATCCTCATTCTTTTGAACTCTCTGAAAATACGATGTAGCGATGAATACAAATTTCTACAATGTGGTGTTTCGAATGTTTTTAGGAAATATTTTTATAGTTTGCTTTCACTTTTGATATTCAGAATCATCATTCTTTTGTACCCTCCGAAAATACGATGTAATGATGAATACAAATTTCTACGATGTGGTGTTTCGAATGTTTTTAGGAAATATTTTTGTAGTTTGCTTTCACTTTTGATATTCAGAATCATCATTCTTTTGAACTCTCTGAAAATACGATGTAGCGATGAATACAAATTTTTATAATGTGGGGTTTCGAATGTTTTTAGCAAATATTTTTCCAATTACACACACAAGCGTCCTGCTATTTCATTTATAGAAACGGTTGAAATGAAGTTTTACTTTTATGCTTCATTGAGGGAAATATTAACTGGTCGAAAGCTTTTCAAATATAATGTAGTAATTTGAATGCGTAGCAGAGCACAGTGGCCCTAAATTCACATTTTCAGAAGTGAAGCAGCGCTGGTTTTTTGATTTACAAAGTAGCCGGTAGTGAAGTTTTACTTTTATTTTTTATTGAGGATATTATCTGTACGGCGCGGCGTGGGCTTTAGAAATATAATGTGAAGGTTCGAATGGCGAGGCGCGGTGTAAATTCTTATTTTTAGAAGTAAAGGCGCGCTGGTTTTTTAATTTATAAAGATGCTCGAAGGGGTTAACGAGGTTGAAAAGGGAAAGGGAGTGTTCAAGAAGCGGGCACACCTGGCTGGCTCGGCTTACGGAGCACGTAGTGTCGCAGTCGAGGCTGACCTACATATAAGCCGCACCACAGTCTGATCCGTGCAAACCCATTCCCCTGCGACAGACTAGCCGACTGTTAGAAATCCGCCTGCATATTTACACGCGACCAGAAGAATACCTACGCCTCTCGTTCTGCTCGTCCTGCGCGAAATCTCCTTGGGAAGCGGTTCTCTCGTGACGAAAATAGTTGCACTTTCGTGAAGAAAACCTCTCTCGTCAATAAAACACAAGAAATTAGGGAAAGAAGTCGGTGGTTCTCTCGTGAAGAAAATGGTCGCACTTTTATGAAGAAAAATCTTATCCATGCGACAGCATAACTTCTGAAAAGTTTCCACATACAACGATAAATAAGACAACTATTCAGGTGACCCAACCGAGCCGAGACGACACGTGCGACGTCCACCAACGCCGGCCAAGCTGCAAATCGTTGGATTATGCAAGACGACTGGACCCGAGGACGATATTTCTGTATTTACTCCGAAGGCGTCGGTGAAACTTTAACAAACACACCGATAAATACTCGAAATCCGGTGAAATACTACACCCTCGTACACGCTTATCCTGCACACGTTCGATTATCCCGCGAGTAATCAGCGGACGCAGGCTCTTTATACGTTCGGGTACACGCGCGTTAAATAGGATTAATCTTTAAAGCCACCGGCGCGGCGCTGCGGGACCCGGCAAACTCGAATTCGTTACTACAACGCCTGCTAATGCTGCCATTTCATTTTCCTAACACGGACACACTTAGATCTCAGATCGGGATTCGCTTTCTCGAACTTCTCTCGCAGATCGTGAGCTGCGCAGTCGATCTAATTCCGAAGTCTCGACAAAGAAATCCCGCGGACACGGCTGTTAATGCATTATTACCGAAGTTAGATTGGCTCCAAGGAACTTTTCGGCCCGCGAAATTAATTTTTTCTCCGTTCGGTCTCTGTGAAACGATCTTTTCTCTTGTTCCTGTGAAGGCTTCTTTTTGCAACTCGGTTTTCAAAGGGAGTGTAACTCGCTGGTTAGGACAGAGTGACTTAATTAACACCAGCGCATGGATTCCATTTGTGTGGCATGGTAATGAGTATTACTTACAGTGTTATTGGTAGACTGATCTTTACGCGTTTAAAAAAGCATTTATATTATTATTGCAACGTAACGGAATGTGTAGCTTTCTCTTCCTACAACGAATCGCCTAATTAATCGACTTGTTGCAGTGCGACTTTCTTTACATCTCGAATGCCCCTTTGTCAATCATAATTTCCTTAACGTTAAAACTACCGAGCACTGAAAGCGTATAAAACGTTTTAGCTGATAAGAATGACAAGGTTCTGTTTATTTAGGTTTCGTGCAATTTTTATTGCAAGCAACGTCATAATCTGAATAATTACAAAATTAATAATGTAAGACCGGTCATTCGACCGGCAGTGGTAGGTTTAGCGTTATAGAAAATTCCTCTATTTTCACGATAAATATCCGTAACAGTGACAGAAAATTAGATTTCAGTTTAACAGAATCTATATCCGATTCTTACTTACAATTAGTCGTCACGAGTCTGACACACGGGGTTAGCAAATTCGAAGCATTGCTCTCGGTGAACAAGTTAATTAACCGACTAGATTGACAAGCCAGAAGTATCGCCATTGAGAGACGATCGAGCTTCTAGAGACCGACTAGCGGTATGTTCCCGTGACGAAGCACAGACAACAGCAATGGGAATCGACGCGACTATAATTCCAGCAGCTGGCACACAAACGTCCCTGAGATTCGATAACGATTACGGGGTGAATAAAAAATATTCCGAGAAAAAGCGCCCGGTTAAATAACGTATCAGCTAGTATCGGTAGCCGCTGAATAGGGGAACGTGATCATTAAGCGAAGCTGAACGGGTACCGTAAAAAGCAATATCGCACAAAGCGTGGCGAGAGTGAGCAAGGCAGAAAAATCGACGTTATGTGACGTTCGATTCAATAGGATCGTCTGTCGCAGTACAGTCTCCAAGGATTTTAGTACGGATTATTCCAGTACCTGTCGTTCAGTCACGGTACGATTGCCGACAAAGGAGCCGATCGATCCAAGTCCCCCTCGCGCTCTCTTTTTTTTCCTCTGCTTTCTCTCTTCTCTCTCTCCCTCTTCGTCGCTATCTCCCTTTCTCGCTTTCTCTCTCTTTCTGGTTCCGTTCTCTCATCGTAAATCGCGAACGAACGACTCCCAAGCGGGCCGGTCGATGATCGAGAAAGTTTCGCAGATTGTTCTCGCGTGTTTGTCTGTTCTCGCCTCGGAACACGTTGATCATGCTTCTGTTCAAATAAAGCGACCGCGTTCTGATATATCGGGGACGGGGCGTGTGTCGCGTTCAGTCGACGAGTCGGACGACGAACACTTGCCAGTCTTCCATTTTATTCGCGACACACGTCGTCGGGCACATACGTCTCCGCTTCATCCTCTCTCTCTCTCTCTTTCTGCCATGACGATATCGCGTATCTTCGGCTTCGATTTCGTTCGACGACCTCTCTCCGCACACGCGAAACACCATTCCGCGGCCTAACTTCGTTAGAATGACCGGCCGTGCGCTACGATCCTCATCGTCAAAACTGGCTTCCGCGCGAAAACTGTCTCCGAGAAGCATTTTCTCGTGTTGAGGAGACTCCGTTGTCAATTTCACCTGCCGTAGATGCCCTCGCAGAAATTTGCTAGTATATTCCAGTATATTCTAGTATATCACAGTATGTTCTAGTGCAGTGGTGGCGAACCCATGACACGCGGGTCAGATTCTGACGAACGAAGGTTTTGTAAGTGATCCACGCGTTTGTTGTCATATTGGCCTAAATTTTTTAATTATAACAGAGAGAAAAGATAATCGAAAATATTAAACAATTTTAAATTCTAAATATGTAATGTCAGATTTATAAAAAAATAAAATGTATAAATAAAAAATAACAAAAATCCAAGTTGGAAACCGTTTTTCGGATTATTTTAGAAGTGAGAACCAAAAAGGATCAACTGTCAACTTTATCTCTTAAGAAAATGTTTGAAGTTTCCAAATAATTGACACCCTTTTTACCCCCATCCCCGTTCTAATTAAGGCCACTGCTTTATGATTCACCGGCTAGTATTTTAAAAAGAAATAAAAATAATTGTGACCCACTCTTCAAAAAGGTTCGCCATCACTGTTCTAGTGTAATTTTTGCAAATTAACGAAAGAAACTCGAACATTTTTGGGACACCCTCTATTGCATTACATTCTAATACATTGTAGTTATGTAGTACACTCTATTCGATTGTCTTCTATCGATTCACAACGATCAGCCGCGACAGATAACGTCGCTCTCGCCCCCAACAAGTAGAAACAGCCAGTAATGGTCAGACGCATTAACCGCGCGCGCCTACCGGACGTGCATTCGCGATCGATTTTCCTTGTGGAAGAAGAGGCTGCCCGTGAAAAACTTTCGTTCAGTATTCCCGATGTAACTTCATGCTCGAATTATCCGCTGTCTTTCTGTTGTTCCTCCGACTAGAACAAAATTTAGTAAACTTCGCTTGCGGCTCGATCAAACAAATTCTCCTAATTGCTCTCTGAATTCTAATTCAGATATAATAGGATTGCGTTAAACTAAAAACGAAAACCGAGGTGCACTGTTGGTTTGAATTAGTATCCCAACCGATGTGGTAATTGGAAGTGATATTCTATAAGCTATCATCAAGAAAAATAAAATTCTACGTTGACTGCCAAGGCCAGTAGCGTTAAACTAAACATGAGAACCGAAGTGCACTGTTGGTTTGAATTAGTATCCCAACCGATATGGCAATTGGAAGTGATATTCTATAAGCTATCATCAAGAAAAATAAAATTCTACGTTGACTGCCAAGGCCAGTAGCGTTAAACTAAACATGAGAACCGAAGTGCACTGTTGGTTTGAATTAGTATCCCAACCGATATGGTAATTGGAAGTGATACTCTATAAGCTATCATCAAGAAAAATAAAATTCTACGTTGACTGCCAACGCAGTAGCTTTAAACTAAACATGAGAACCGAAGTGCACTGTTGGTTTGAATTAGTATCTCAACCGATATGGTAATTGGAAGTGATACTCTATAAGTTATCATCAAGAAAAATAAAATTCTACGTTGACTGCCAACGCAGTAGCTTTAAACTAATCATGAGAACCGAAGTGCACTGTTGGTTTGAATTAGTATCTCAACCGATATGGCAATTGGAAGTGATACTCTATAAGCTATCATCATGAAAAATAAAATTCTACGTTGACTGCGAACGCAGCAGCGTTAAACAAAATATTTTCGATTGACACCGAAATTCTCGGTCCCGAGCGTGCAGTCTAGAATCTAAACACATCGGGGCTGCAGTACCTCTGGTTTTCGGCTGCAGGGGGAAAGTTTGCGAACTCACGGAAGTGCGGATAAGTAGACCCAGTTAGCGTCGACGGAATTCTTGTTGTCGCAAGTCGGTTTCCACCCGTGTCCATTCGAGTTTCGAAGGAACGCCGGAATCGTTCTCCCGAGTTCCAGGCATTCTAGCGGCGGCTAAACGCGCGTTCGCGGTCACCAAGACGTTCACAGTTTCGCAAACGCGCGAGGTGTCGCATGCATTGTACCTTATACACCGTGCACAATAACCTTTCGCAATTTAGAAAGCCGAAGTTCGGCTAGCAACATCGAATCTCAATTTCTCAATGCAACATTTTGTATTTGAAGTGCGATAAAGTGGCCAGAAATAATCGCCAAACTTTTCAGACTTAGAGCAAAGAGCGAATCTCAATAAATCATGATGGTTTGACTACTGAAAAAAATTTTTTAACTTTGTAAAAATGGAAGAAAATTGTTAGTGAAAATTTTAGGATCGAAGAACCTTTGTTCTTTCTGCTGACCTACATTTAAAAGATTTATTTAGAACGAGGCTACTGTACCATTTTTTTCACGGAGTTGCATTAGGGGAAACCAACCCAAAGTTTAGCATCTTGAACAATTTCAAGCTAAACCCACTTTCGTTTCCTCCGGCTGTTCGTTAGTAAAAAAATATCCAGGAAGAAGTAACTTGTAGGTGTGAAAGTAGAGGCTTCGAGCTTTAAAATGAACTTGAAGTACTGTACTATTTTTTCTCACGGAGTTTTCCAGTAATTGAAACTAAGCCAAGATTGTTTCGCACGGGAGGGCCGTAAGAATTAGTTTACCCTAAGAATCGTTTTCCGGCGCGGCGTCGCGAACGAAATGTTTAAACTGGCGATCCTCTTTTTAAATATAAGACCGACCGAGGAACGTCTTTATCGCTTTAATCCCATTCATTTTCCCGTTTGCGCTCATCCGGACCGTGTCTTGTCCGTTCTTCACGCTCGGTTATTCTTCTTGCTCGCGAGCGGAGGCGAGCGGAGGCGAGCGGATGGGCGCTGGTGGACGCGGCGAGCCGTGTTCACAGCTTTTCTCGCATTTCCCTCCTTTGTGGCCTGCTAAGCACTCTTCGGCTGGCGAGGAACGAGGAAGATAGAGAGAGAGAGAGAGAGAGAGAGCTCCCTTAAGACGATGCCTACAATGAACGCCTGGCAAACGTTTACGGTCGTTGTTCGCACAGAGAAATCATCTCCTCCTTTCCATTTGACTCGGTCAAATAAAGGAAGAAAGGGGAACCTCAAAGACGCCTCGCGTCCTTTGCAGGCCCCCGTCCTCGCCTCTCGGGGAACGATATCGAGATAATGCTTCCCGTATTTTCCTTCCCTATGAAATAAGACCAGAAACCCGACGAAAATATCGCGGCGTTCGTTGTTGTCGACCTTCTCTCTCTCTTTCATTCTCCCGAGAGAGTCTCTCCTCTCTCGGACGGTTGCGCGAGAGCGTGCGCCATCTTTTCCTCCTTTTTTCTCTGACCGACCAGCACCTTCCACTTTCCTCTACACCTCCTTCTATCCGTTTCCACCGGCGCGTTGCGTCCTAGACATTTTCCTTCTACCAGCTCCTTATCTCCGGCTCCTTTCAGACACGTTTTCCTTCCTTTTTCCCCCCTCTCCGAGCCACCCTCGGGTTTTCACCCTCGACTCACCCCCTCCGCCCACAGCCAGCCGTCTTTTCTTTACTGCTATCTCTGTCAATGGCTCCACTCGCAGGTATAATGTCCCCTTTCGTCGCAATCTGCTCGCCACTTTTCAATGGCGGATGGCAGAATGGCCGGCCGCTAAGAACGGGATGTACGCCCTCAACCCGGTAAACGTTACGATTGCTAGTTGCATTAAGGAATCGCCGTCCCCTTCACGTCCACGCCAGCCGGCAGAAGTGCTGCTGCCGCGCGACCCGCTCCAATGTATTTTACGTCTGTCTACCCGCCGCACCGTTCACCCTCCTCCTTTATTTCTCATCGGTTCACAGCCGAACCCCTCCGACTTTCTTCCCGCTTCGAACAATGCGATCCTTCTTCGTTTTTTTCTACGACGAGCAACGGATCCTTCCTTAGCGTTCCATAACAATGTTTTCTTTTGCAGGTCAGTCGATGATGCTATACGGGTCTCTCTCTCTTGGCGTTCTGTTACCCGCTTTTCCCGGTAAGTCTTCCCCGTGGCCAATTATTTTTTCCTCCGGATAGACGATTGCTCCGGCAACGCTAATTGCAAGGACCTGGCAAACTCCAGGCGAGTTACAGACGTAATTCCTTGATACGCAGTTAGCGATCCTCCTCAGGCGAGATCATTCGCTTGATGAGCGCGCGCTTTGTCCTGACGATGCTCTCTTCAAGCTGTTTTTTCACATACAGCGACTCCCATTAATATTCGAACACTCTAAAAGAAAATGATAACTTTTTCAATATTGAACTGTACGATTTGAACTTTTCTGAGAAGTTAGAGCAATTAGTTTGTTACATGACGCGAAGAGAAATGTTTTCAAAAATTGCAATAAGTCTAATTATTGAATAATCTCTAATGGAAGCATCTGTATAATTCGAATAGGTAGAAAATAAAAAATACGAAACCGGTCATTTGTCTGGCCGTGGTACGGTGAGTGTTGAACTCTAAGTACAACAGAGACCGCACGAGTTCCTTCATAATATTCTTTAATATTTCGTAAATGAGAGGTGCATTGCATTTGTTGAAACATTTAAACTATGCAACGGAATAAACAGTGGCGGGGACCACGCAGATGACAAGTCTAGACAACATCAGAATATGAAAAACGAACACGTTCAACGTTTGTTTCACCGTTCCGAATCGAATTAAAAAATGTTATAAAACACGGTAGAGTACAAGCGGAACTCTAAAACAGTATAAAACGTGGCAGTTTATTCACAGCATGAAATCGTGCTTGAAGCGGTCCAATCAAATATTTGCCCCGTTCCTGAGCATGGTTATGCTCTCCTTAACGGTACAAATAAATAAATAAAATCTCTTTGCAGAATAGAGAACCGCGGCGGTTTTGTCATGGTCCCGGCGCTAATTGTCCATGATTCCTTCGATCGCGCGGCGCGTGTTATTTTTTCGCTGGCCGTGCTCGTTAAGCCCGGCTCGGGTTTTCTAAACAAACTGCGCCCGCGTAACGGCGCGAACGATACGTTCTCATGAAATTAAGCGGCGGGCATTCCGCGGAACGGCCTTTGCGCGCCGTAACGTCTTGTTTCATCCGGGGCGGTGTGCCGCGGCGAAAATTGTGGCTACTTTGTCACAATTTTGGTAATCCTGTCGTAACAAATAGCCTGCCGGGGGTCGCGTCTCTCACCTACCAAACTGTCCGCGTGGCTTTTATCCCGCGGTTCTTTTTTCTCCTCTTGGATCCTAATCTTCCCGGAAGAGACGGAGTTTAATCTTGGCAGGCGGCGGCAACAGCGGCAACAGCGGCGTCGCAAACACTGTCGAGAAAATTTGTCCCGTTATTATACAGCGGTGTATTAACGAGGTAATGGGATTAAATCTGTAAGAGCGCGTCCATTTAAATAATCGTTCGCATTTACATCGTCCTTAGCGAGCGGGAACGAGGCGCCATTCGATGCAGCCGCCCGGGCGTAGTTTTAGTTTTCCACAGGCTCGTAAGATGGTTTAAAAAGCCGCGGCTCCGTTGCACCCCTAATGCGCTCGGATGCCGCTCTCAATTGTACGGAAGTAATGACCCTTGACTTTTGATTAGACCGTCGCGTCGGGAGCAAGAAAATGTCCAGCCGTGTCTGGCAAGCGTTGTTTTTCAACGGCTACGCCAACAGACATACACATAGAAAGAGAGAGAGAGAGAGGGACAGAGAAAGTTGCGCGTTATCGTGACGAGGAGCCAGCTGAAGTGTCCGCAATTTTAGGAACGCGGTTGCAGAGCTCACTTGCTCGCTGACACGGTCGACCGCGCGTTGCCACGGCAAGATATGGCCGGAATGTAGTTATTAACGCTAGGTATCCAACAGTTTCGGACTCCCAGAATGAATTCGCTTGCTTTATCAACATTCCTCGCGTTGTTATGCAATTTTTTAACGCCCAGGCCATCATTGGACGGCTCTGTTAAGCCCCGATTGTCGTGGCAAGTCTTTAGGATGTGCTCCTTCTCGACGAAGGTAGATCGAGAAGGTAGCACAGCTTCGGAAATAAAATAGTTGCTTCACCTTCGCGAGGCTCTCATTCGTCGGCTTTAATTTGTCCGGTAATTTGAAGGCGACCTTCAATTTTTTAAATGGAATGCTATGTATCTTTTAATATGGCGTGAAAGCGTGCGCCAAAACACGCCTTCACGCGTCAACGTCAGAAATGGTAGAAATACTTCATAATTGTTCGTAATAATAATAAACAAAATTGTTCTACTTTTTCCGATACGAGTTTTGTTCTCGTGGCTGTGACAATATTTCCAGCGTCACAAAACAATCGTTCGCCGGATACTTGAGTGACAGGAATGCCAAGGTATTGTCTCGCTGTTTCTAGAAATATTGGTACAGTCAAGTCGATATTACTGTCCAACAGCCGTATTTATGGTGGACAGTAAGGTTGGTGTTTGTGATCGTATTTTTGTTACTTCAAAGGAGAGTCCGAACATAGAGAAGGACAGAATGAAATTCAAAGGAGAAGCCGAACATAGAGAAGGACAGAAAGAGTGTCTCTTTCTTTCCCATACGCTGTCCTTCCTTGCGACCTAAACTTGAATCGTCGATTTAACCACTAAATACAATTGGAATTATATCGTGTTCGGTCTTATATTAATCAGAAAAATGTCAGAAATACGATAGTGAAATTTCATTAAAAAAATAATGAAAATTAAGAAAGTTGAACATTTCGATTCATTCGAGTCAATGTGTGGTGTTTACCCCGATATACCCGAGCCGAGATCGGAATAAGTAGGCACTGGACTTAGAACCCGGTGTTGACTCTGGACAGTAATCCCGACTTTACTGTATTCCAATCAATATTAGGCGGAAATTTAAAATTACTTTGAAACGCGATAACACATTTCATACTTCTTGTAACTGCTTATACAATACCATATCTATGAATCTATGGTAATTCTCTGACATTCTTCTGTCCATGAAATAACTATCGGCGCGGCGCGGCGTCGGCCGCCAGTGGAGTGAGTAGGCACTGGACATAGAACCTGGTGTTTACTGAGGACAGTAATATCGACTTTACTGTAGTCGTTTACAATTGCATTTCCACCATTTCCAATATTGCAAACATTCGGGACCCCTACTCGACCCGATCCGATTACCATTTCGGGTACCCAAACTTTATAAACTTTCGGGATCCCGATTCGATTCCGAACAAATTTCCCGGCCCGACCTGAACCCGAAATTTCGAGTAATCGCATACCCCTAGCAATTGAGTGGGCTGGTGTCGTTCGCAGGCAATCGGTCCGCGATCATGGTCGCGTCTTGATCTACCATGGCGGAATCGCGCAGCACGAAAATTGCCGTTTCGCTTCCGCAAGCATCACGCAACGGCATCCGTGTGTCGGAATGGCCTGGTGAAAAGGATATTGCAGGCCAACGCCGGGGCGGTGCGCGTCGCGGCGCTCCGATGAACAGAGACTGGCGTAACTCGGTTTACACGGTGGCGTTCGCACAGTGAAAAAGCCCGAGCCGCTACAATAGCGGCTGGAAAGCGCCGCAGCACGGATAAAAAGGATGAAATTCCAATATCCTGGGAAATAAACAAGCCGGCTCGAAAATCTGTCGCGCTAATCAAGAGTCGTTTTATTCCTTTTTCGATCCAATCCCCGTCCGACGACGCTGAAAACTGATTATCTCCGTGGAATCACGACGCCGAAGTTTAATGCGATCGAATATGTCCGATGCTCTGCTATTATGTTCGATCATTACCCGCGGATATGGTCGTCGTTTATACCCGTTTCGGTGAACAACGACTTTTATGGACGAACATTGATAAACGAGACGCAATCGTGATCGTTAAACGGTGGATTTTACGCGTGAATTCTAAACTGTAAGGGGAAGCTTCATGCGGAAATCGCGAGTAGTTTGTAGATTTTATGCGTTTGTGGAAAAATACTAGCAATCCTGTTACCAGTTTTTTATATTTATATATTCTTTATGAATACCAACCCCGTGGTTGTCCTGCCGTTCTTTCATATTCTCCAATTAAGCAGCTGAGTAAAATGAACTAGACTGTCGACGTTTTTTCGAGCAGTGCCGTCTAACAAAGGGAGTCAGCACCGAGCAGAGTAGCGAATACAGATCGTTTGGGGTCGAAATCGAAGGGACGCAGCTTAGGATGCGGTCCACGAGGTCTCCGATGCGACGGATCCGGCCAGGTCGTTGTCAGCCGGTTTCTGCGGGGGTGGAAAGGTGGTGGAGGGTCTGGCAACCTTGGGAGGCTCTCGCGGGAGCCGCAATTCAGGTACTTCGGGGGCTGAAGCGGCGGTTTTCCACCACAAAAATTGCCGTCGGTGGTGTTGGTACGCCGCGCGCCGTTTGCGGGTCCGTCGACACTCGGGAGAGGGAAAACAAGCAGATAGGGACGAACGGAGGTGTCCGGATTAGGGATTGACCCTATATCTCCTTGCTGCTTTGCATATCCCCAGCGATGAAACCACTAAATCCGCGGGACGAATCGATCTTCCCTCCTTCTTCCCCTCTCTTTTTTCCACGTCCGTCGACACCTCGTGGGAAATCGCGACGAATAACCGATACCGAGGGCCGAGCGTATCCACGCGCGCTGATCCTGTCGAGTCTCTCCGAATCGGTTTGCGAATTCGAACCACTCCGACCACGGTCGTTTGCTAGGAAAGACGATTATCTCTTTGTACCTACTCGGAACTATTTCAACTCGGAAACCAAACATTTCTTCCAACCTAAAATGTTTCTGTTCAACAGGGTGTCTCATCAGATACTACTACCTTGATTTACGTAATTATTATTATTATTATTCCCGGTGAGAAATGTTTCGATTAACATTTAATCTGCGTATAGGGGTGCAAACGCACCCCAGTCTAATAAAAAGTTGCTGAATGGAAAATCTCCAAAGTTCTCGTAGAAATGCTATCTGTGACACACTTCACACACGATTTAAAAAATGGAAATTATTTAATTTATTCATGATTTATAGACAATTTTTATATATTCAATCAAATTTTTTAATCTTCTTATACCTACCGTCATTAAAATCAATAAAAATTTCACGAATACTTGCGCAGTCAAAGTCTTTTTTTTACATTTTACACTGAAAACATGCGTGGGATGTAATTACATTCCACTACAGGGTTAATATTAGACTATATCGTTCATTCATAAGAAAAGAGACATAAGTAAAAAAAGGAAATTTCTTTTATTGTATGTCACCTACATAGAAATGTAAAATATTTTGTTGTTATTTAGATACTGTGCTAATTCTCATGTACATTCGTTATAAGGTACACCACAATTTATATGTTTATTATTATACTTTTTTTACACGCCACTGGTGTTAATGGTTTTTCTAAATAGAACCGAATACGTTTCATCCACAAATCAAAGCAGTTTATTGATCTCTATAAAAAAAGTAATAAAACCGGCATATCGAAAAATCAGTAGTTTCGGAGATATTTTAATTTAAATTAAGTTCGAACGGTTTAAAAGTTTGATAATGGTCGAATCGAGGACGCGCGAAGAGATTCTCGCGGATTCCGAACGGTTGGAAAATCGGCCAGGAAAATAGATCCAGCAATAATACAGCGTGGCGAATCGTTTCGGCTGTTCGCATAAGAGCTTCTCTCTGGTGGTCGACGGAACGCAGCATGGGGAGAGCAATTTCGCGGACCGTAAAAAGTTAAACGAAGTTCCGCGCATGTTCGTTTTCGAAACGCACGGCCCCAAAAATTGGCCGCATTGTTCGTTGCGGGAACGTAAACTACAATACCGGCCTATTCCGTGGAAGCTTGCAGATTATATGACCTATATTACGGGAACAAACGGGGCCGGGACTCCCTATTGTATCTATGTATAATTTAAACTATTATGTAAACGGTAGTCGGACAACAATTTCGAGCGTTGTGCCGGGGATTAAATTCGAATTTACGCGTGGCCTGTAATGAACGACAGACCGGAAAATAATGCGTGCGACTGGGCTACGGGGCTGAAACATTAATCGTTTCCCGATAACCCGATACTCCCCGAAGGAATCGCAGCAACGCGCCGTGTTGTACTCTTCGTCTCGGCCGGTTCTACGAGTCGATAGAGGAAGGGCTAGCAATCTATAAAAGAAAAATAATTTCAATGAGTTTTCTTAGAACCAAATTCGTGGAGAATGCCCCTTGGCTACATTTTACTTTGCCTAACCAGAAATTTTTGCCTTTTTCCAGCAATCCAAGTTTCAATCCTAGGAGATCAGTGGTTTAAAAGTTATGAGTGTTTAAATTCGAACGATTTTCAGCGTTTCTGACAGATAAAGGCGCCGCCATATTGATTGGTATGTACTTAGACATCGTCCAATGAGCGAAGCCGCGAGAAGGCTGGATAGGGTTAGATTCGTGTGAAGGGATAGAAAGGGCCAGCCGTTAGACCGGCCCGACTCGGCTTGCGAATCTACGTTATCGACATCACCGCGTACTTGTGCTGCCATCTGCCAACATGGCGGCACTCTTACCTCTGTCAAAACACTGAAAATCGCTCAACTTTAAACACTCATAATTTTTAAACCACTGATCTCCTAGGATTGCAACTTGGATTTTTCGCATTTTCTCGCCAAAATCTACTGGATTACACGTGGAAAAGGCAAAAATATCTTCGTATGCAAGGTAAAGTTTAATCTGCCCCTTTATTAACCTTTGACTTGAACAATTTTTATTTTGCATAGAAATTGATGGTTTCTTGATGGATTTTGATGGTTAACTTCGATTTCTTCGAATCGATTTCGACAAGTTTTTTTTCCTATAAAGATCCACAGTCTAATGTTAATAGTAAGATGGAAGCACACACACACACACACACACAATTTAGCGAATCAACATGTTGACCAGCAACTCAACAGCCTCGCGAATTAGATCGAATCGAAGAAACTTTACGAAAAAAGAACTGTCATGTTAAAACTCGCGATAGACCTTATTCACTGGCGAAATCGTTGGGAAATTAGGTATTCCAAGCGCCTACGCGAAATGTCGGCCCGACAGAGATACAGTGCCCATTCGCAGCGTTATCCGACGTCGATTTTTGGCAAGGTTCGGGCACGCCAACTTTTGCGAACTATCACCCGGCCACCCCCAATTTTAGTGCATTCATAAGCTCGCGATTTATAGTCTGTCGATGGTTGCGCGTCGCGGTTCCTCGAATGAGAAGAAATTTTTATCGCTAACGGTACAGGGAGTCGTGGTGATTTGATTTTGTTTCGCGGCCGGCCGATCGATATTCGCGATCATATTTTTCTTTCGTTCGCCGAGGCTTGTGTTGTTCCGTGGTTTAAGTAAATATTTCGTTGAATCGATTTCGCCGGCAGACGTCCTTGCCAGTTTGTAAACACGTTGACCAGTGCGACCGCGTTTCGTCGTGTTTTCCCATTTGTTTCGGTTTTTGGCGAAATTTCGTGTCGCTTGTGTACCTCTAATGCTATATTAACAAATTGTACTAGCCTGCGTTGCAGTAGTCGATCGGACATTGCTTATAAATTAATGAAATAATTTATACTTTAACCCCTTGCCGTAACATTTTCTTTACAGTTACAGCGATTGAAACGTCTTTATTCCCAAAAATGTCGTAGGAGAGGAAAGCAAATTTATATTTTCTGTATGGCTACATTTATTTTAATGCTTAAATATTGATTTTACAAACGAATCAAATTCTATTTCATTTAGAACGAAAGACGTAACATTCATATGTGTTACATCTCGTTTAAAATCTTCAACACGAGTGTGACTCGTTAAAATACGGGATGGGGTCGATAAAGCGTATACATAGCATAGCGATTTTTGCATATGAAAAATTTGTTTCGAGGTTGTAGCACGGTTTAAGCAGAGTCGCTAGATGAGGGAGGACGAATCGAGGGATAAAAGTTACCCTCTCTCTGCCAGTACCGGACACATGCACGACTAGCGTCGTTGAAGGGGACGGTAGAGTGGCCAAAGACTGGCCAATGTGCGCGAGGCTTAAGCGTGCACTATTGCGGATTTTTCGCGGAACACGTTGGGTGCAACGCGTGGAAACGAGTAGCCCGTAAACGGCGAATGTCGCAGATAAAGAAGCGCCGCGCCGCGATTCATTAGGAGCGTCGTTCCTGCCCAGATAAAAATGTTATTGCCCCACGGTTAATTTACGCGCCGCTGAATATCCCCTGGGAAGATTTAACCTCCACCCCCGCGGCGCAACGGGCCGAGCTTAAGGCCAACCGAGGGGCATTAAAGTCGATGAATTTGCAAGAAACGATACTCGATCACTCGGCCAGATCGAACCCCGAGATCTCGACGCGACGCAGCGAATGCTTACGTATAATTTCGCCGTGACACCTAACCTCCCCTTCTGCCTAGTCATTGCGTGGCTGCAGAACTTTCTTGCTGGCTGAATCCGTCAATTTTTGTACTTTTATAGCGCGTTGGGGGACGTTCTCTGCAGCGGTTTCACCGTTCACGACTTTACTCTTTAGTCGAGCTGCCCGTCTATGTAATACGGTTTTACATTTCATGGATATGAAAGAGTATCGTTGCCGATGCATTTATTTCCTCTATGCTCAACAGAATTTCGAATGCACAGCTTCTGTTAGACAGGATCAAATATGTGCCCAGTGTCTTGCTACCGCTATAAAATGAAAATAAATGGCACTTTCAATGCTGATCCTTCGAAGCAACTTTAGAAATGTTTTCTCCTATTTGGATTCGTCGTTTTATGGAGTGCTGGATACGTTTATAGCGTCGGTGGAATATTATACACGCCATTATTCCCCTCTTTGTGTTCACACAGATCGTTTAACCATTCATACATTTATTTCCTTCGTTAAGCTTCTCTTTTGAATATATAATAGTTTTACGTTCTGTGTAGACGTTGCAGCTAATACACACTCCTAACCTGAACGCTATTTCAAGCGTACAATTTAAACCGGATTAGATATTCCGTGTTGTATTGTTGCTGTCACATGAAAATAAGTGGGACTTTAAACGTTAGTACTCTGAAACATTTTTAAAAAGTTTCATGCTGGATCCGTTCTTTATTTTCTAGATCATGGAAAACGTTTATGAAATATTATGCATGCTATTATTCCATACGTGACTCCTGCATTTTGTAATTAATACAGACAATTTTTATTCCAGATTTTTATTCCAGATTTTTATTTTAAAGATCCACGGTCTGCTAATTATTTGCAACTGGTCCGAATTAGTTCGTCTCTCTGTCTTGGCAAAGTGGGAATTTGTAGATGCACACTCAGCCGAGTCTAGCATTCTAATTCGCGGACTCGTTAGCGGCAGAAGCTTCTCGCGAGGCTTCCCGTTGAATTGGTTGAATTGGGATGGCGATGGTGAAGGAGGGCGCAAATCGCCGGATGTTTCGGTAAATGTGCAACACGATCGTAAAACCAGGCCGCTAACAATGCCGGCTAACTGTCACAGCTCCGCGCCGCGCCGGGAAAAATCGCTTAAGATTCCGCCCGGGGATCCGGTTGATAATCGCCTTTTCGACGAAACTCGGCCATGAATTCCGAGCGCGGGTGTGTTGGGCCGCGGCTTCGAGATTAACATTGATTTAAATTACAAATTTAACTACCTCGAAGAGCGGGTCTCCCGACCGGCAGCTATTCTGGGTCAACTGGCAGAGCTAGGCAGCGATAGGGCCCTCCATAGCTCCCCTAACTTTCAAGCCGCGTTACAGCACTGGCTCGATACGCGTGAAGGAACTGTGCACTGTACAGGGTGTTCGACTAACAGCGCTACGGAGAACCACCCCTGAAATTTTCTCCCACTTGTCGTCGAACACCCTGCGTACGGAAACGTAATTGAGTTGCACGTTTAGCAAGTTCCGGAATAAAAGAAAGCATTCCAGACCGTAAACGGTTAGGTATTAATAATTGTAAATATACTCAAAATGCGGCAATCCGACCAACAGAGGTGTACATTACTGTACATACTGTTCAGAAACTTCATTGGCTTAAACAAGAAAACTTTATTTATTTAATGCAAACAAAGTTACAAAGTGGATTAAAACGGTGATCCCAATGTGAATAGAAAAAAGGGCAAACTGTGTTGAAATAGGATAAAACTAATGCTGTAGTGTAAATGATGCTGCGATGTGTTCTGTGCTGTAATGGGACGACGACTGGGCTGGTTCGTCCCTGGAAAAAACTCCGGCCGGAGTCGCACCATAGCCTGTTTCTGTACAATGTTATCGTTGGATTCCAACACATACAGTCAGGTATCAAGCGATAGATACGTAACGTACACCACTGTCGGTCGGGTTGTATCATTCTAGGCGGATCTTTAGCTGTTAGTACCTAAAAAAATTCTAATTCTTCAATTTCATCTTATATTGTCATGGAGAACCACCCCTTAAATTTTCATCCACCTTAGTCGAACGTACGGAATCTTGAAAAAATGCGTCGGCGAAATACAAAACAGTTAAAGAATTTGGAGAATGTAAAGATACCGCCACATTATTTTCATCATAGTAAAATTATTAATGAACTTCTGTTCCTTGTAATCGACGCGAACGATTTTTATTTTGCATAAAGTTTCGCAGTCCAATTCGAAGCAGTTGGACGTTCATGTTCATTCAACGTTTGTCGTTTTTAATGATCTTTTTATGTAACTTTTACGAAAGTAATTTAAAGATTTTTCGAATTAAGTACAGCGTGAGCTATAGCGACGTAGCGATATCGAATCGAGATCGTTTAGATAAGTTCTTGCAGCCACACTGAAACATTCATTCCGATAATAGCATTAGATCCGCGTGACCCGACCTGGTCGCACGATACCGACACAGCTTCGACTTCGGAAACGATTTTTAATCCCAGCCAAAGCTCCAGACATCACGCGACGTCCGCAAACGGTCTGCGGTCTCCGTGAACGATCTGATTTTTCAACGATATCCTGCTCGCGCGAGATTCTTCTCTCATTT
Organism: Lasioglossum figueresi; assembly: GCA_028455805.1. NCBI lineage: Eukaryota > Metazoa > Arthropoda > Insecta > Hymenoptera > Halictidae > Lasioglossum > Lasioglossum figueresi. The sequence goes on from CM052202.1 coordinate 10,620,429, forward strand.
TTCTAACGCGATCAAGAAGCCTCGGACTCTCGATCTAGTTTCAGATGTTCGTAGGATTAATCGGCTCGTCGATGTCAATGTCATCGATCCCCTGGCATTTCGTGTCACGCTAAGTGGGAAGTTCCGGCGCTGTCTAATGCGCGAGGTAACTACGATTGTGGATCGAACTTTGACTACTTCCGGGACATCGGTATCGGTTCCTTGTCGTGAAATGTCCCACAGTGCCCCGGGAGATACAAGCTGGCTGGAAAAAGTTGCATCTTCCAAGTGAATTCGGCAGAATCGTTACGACTCCTTTGAATACAGTCGTAATTTAAATAAAAAACTTGTTATAGCAATCAATGGAACTATTCAAATAATTTTAAACAATTCTGCGATTTGAAGGGCCATTATTTGTTACGATTTTTTGTATTTTCCCAAGTTAAATAAGCTCCGTAAAACATTGACTATTTATTCGTCGTTTACCAATTCTCTTTTCAACGATTCCAAAAGAACAGAGAAACAATGAATAAGATGAAGGCGCAACTTCATTTCATGCACTTCATGAAATTTCCAATCCATGCATTACCTAAAAATTAAACTGAAGAGGACGCTCTCTTCCAGAATTGAAAAGACTTACTTACAAATATAGTGCTGATGGAACAGAAATAGAAATCCATTACCCGAAATTTAGAATGGCAGGGTTTATTCGTTCGATTAAGAAAGTATAACAAAAATACAGGGCAGACGGAACAAGAATAGAATCCTCTTTCACAAGTCATTTGAACGTTCAAATAGAAGAGTGACAAGAATAGAACTTAACTCTTCATAACCCGAAATTAGATCTGCGAGATTCACGATTTGAATTTGCATTGTTGTTGCTGAGTCCTTCTGGGTTCTACTTGGTCCCTTCTTGAAATAGTCTTATGGATCTGTGAGATATCCATAAGTAGAACTTGCACTGTTTTAATTGTCCTCAAACTCCTCGATATATCTTGTCACGCTAGGTGCAGTTCTTTGCAACAAAGCAACAATAACATCACGCGAAAAAGCTCTAAGTTCTCATAGTAGGAATATCAACGAAAAAATGGATGCCACCGATCCGAGAATTGGAGGGTCAAATGAAACTGGCGAAAGAAATGGAGAAGTTCCCCGACAGAGGATGCACGAGTTGCATAAGTGCACCGATTGCGTAAATGCAGTTGGTAGGAGCGACAAACGGGCATGGTCTCGCGATCGCGTCTTCGTTCCCCATCTTTTTACAGTTTACCGAGCAAGGCTTCGCGGTTTCGGTGTGGTCGTGGCAGTTAATTAAGAAAAAGGGACGAGCTGTTGCGGGCTTGGAGGCGAAGGAAGGCGGCACGGCGTCGACGCGGGGATTTAATTAAATCAACGCGCGATAAATTCGAAAGACGAATTCTTAACCCCGACGTGGATATATCCGGTCGGTCGACTACGATCTTCCTTCCTTCCTTCCTTCCATCCTTCCTTCCTTCCTTCCTTCCTTCCTTCCTTCCTTCCTGTTCGCCTGCCAGCCAGCCCTTCAGCTCTTCCCTCGTACCCTAGTCCCTTGCCCCTCGTCGAACCTGCCGGCCGAGATTAGGGGTGAGATTAGGAGGACCCGACACGTTGCAGGCGCGAGAACCACGATAAATTCTCCTTTGACTTTATCGATGCTCCCGGCTGCGGTCAAAGTCGCTTCACGAAAGTGCCGTTAAAAGGCAACATCCAGATCGGGATTAGACGGCGCCGGGATCGATCCGATCACCGTCTATCGACGATTATTTGTCTTCGCGCCGATTCCAAGGAAAGCTCTCGCTTTCGTCACGCGTTCCCGGGATTCTGCTGACTTGCCCCGGTACTGCTCGAATTTACACTTCACACTTTCCCTGCAAACGGTTTTTTTCCATTTAACCCGTTGCCCTATAATATGTTGTCGGACTCGTGACGAACATTCTGAATTGAGTTTGATAAATATGTATGTTATTAATTTCCCTTAAACCGAAATGAAATCCTATTTTGATTTTGCTAATGTCCAGCTGTCGGAGAACAAACAGGCATGCGACGGATATCAATTTTCTCCTTTTCTTTTTAGGAAATTACGAACTACAAAAAAGTTCTAGTCGCTGAAACCGTAAAACAAATCGCAGAGAAACAACATACGAACAACGAACTTCGTAAATTTCTTCGTTGAAAACGAAACGCCAGTGGCGAGACGAGACAAGATAAAATAAGATTTCGCGCATCGTTCACACAGAATATATCGACGTAAAAGACCTACCACTTTCTCAGGATCAATGAAAAATATGTCAAAGCGACAGAGGTGACGGATGACGGTCGGGTGGTCTAAAAAAATTCAGGCCCGATAGCCACGAGAGCGTGTACAGCACCCTTAGAAGTATCAATGACGTAAACCTTGAATTTCTCCACGAGAAAGCTGTCGAAATCCAATTTGATGTTGCTCGTATACGTAAACTAAAAATACATACCTTGTATAGAAACAGATTCTAATGGGAACGTGGGGGCAAATAAAAACCACGTAAATCATAACGCGTGTTACCTTTTGCCGCGGAGTGTACGCGTTCCGGCTTCGAGCGTGTCCAGGTTCAGTTTTGTGACCGATCTGTCTGTCAGGCTGTATTTCGAAAAAGCTCGTTTCGGTTTTTAAACGCGCCGGCCGGAAGCCAGACCCGCGTACCGGAAATGAACGGTTTTCGAACCCGCTTGTCCGTGTCTGCGTGCGTGGCCCGTAGATAACGGCCGTGTGTACAAACATATATTCCGCAATCTCTGCGGGCAGCGGTGGTTTGCGGGGCCCCGGGTTACTGGCGGAGGTGGTTGTTTTCTAGCGGAGCTCTCAGACAACACGAGGCGAAAGAGGCCTTTCGCTTCTCTCTCTCTCTCTCTCTCTCTCTCTCTCTCTCTCTCTCTCTCTCTCTCTCTGTCCCACTCTCCCGCGATCTCTTTCTCTCTGTTTCTCGGCAGCCACCCTCTCTCGCCCTTCAAGAAACAATATAATGTGATTTAGTAGACCATTACTGCCACTGTACTTTCCGAGTAGCGGCGCCTAGGTGCGGTGCACCAGCCTTCCATAGACATACCAACCTCACCGTAGTCACGTATAACCGACTGTTCTCTATCTCATCTGCCCTCCCCTCGACCCGCCCTCTTATCTCTCGCCCTGCCGCTGCCGTTGCCGCAACCCTCCGTTACAGCCCCGCACCCTTCAGCTGTCCCCCCAATATCGCTCTGATGTACAGGATCTTGCGGCGAAAAACGAAATTTAGGGAGTCACCTCGCCCGGACCAGGGACTCCCCTCTCTTCTGAACCTTTCGCCAAATTATTCAACCCGAAAAATCCCAATTGTTGCTACCCCGAAGGAAGTCGCCCCGTGGAATACCGACGGATAGCGAATAAGCATTTTACTGTCGCAAAAACTGTCGCAAGTTACTCGCCATTGCGTGAGCACCATCAGTGGCAAATTTCCGTATATTCGCGGGAGTTTGATTAGAGGACAGAGTCGTCGAACCGAACGGCCGAGTAATTGTTTTAGGCCGTCCACGATTTGGCCAGCGCGAATTAGGAAATTTACGGCGGTATCTTCCTTTGACGGTGGAAATTGCGACACAGAAATTCACTTCGGTGCAGAGGGCCATGTATTCTTACGTTCGTTGCAGAGACGCGACGGAGAAAGAGCGAGAGAGAGAGAGAGAGAGGGCGAGTCCCCCAGTCTGCGGTCACATACGTGTTCCCTAACATTATTAGTCAGTTCCCTCTGCCGTTTTGCGCGCTGCTTCATTAGTTCTGTTCATTAGCTAGTTCAGACCTATCTCTCGTTCCGTCCGTGGGGTATTTCCCAAATAATGATACTCTATAGTCCGGCTGACCGTCGCTGTACATGCGATCGCGTAATAGAATACGAACGAAAACTCGTCGGGTGATGCATCGCCGTTCCCCGTTATCACGCCCCTGCTACGCCGCGCCGCGCCGCGTCGTTGCTCCGCACATTAGCTTCTGCTAATTTCCACATTTCTACACGGTCGGGAGCCCCTTATCTGTAGATTATACGTTTCTACGTGCGAAAACTAGCCTACGTGCCGCCAGAGATTTAAACGTTCAGTTCTCGAACGAAAATACGCGACCAGGGATTCCCAACTCGAGCGCGAAACAGCCGAACTCGAACTTTGTATTCGGGGACCTGCAAACGGAGTGTTTCAACGTCTAAGGTCATTCCCCGCGAAATCGGACACTTTTTGGAGTACCGTTTCGGAATTTGTTCAAATTTGAATATGTTGTGTAGTCTCTAGTGATCTACGAACGAACCTCAAAGGATTTTTCGATATATTGAAAATTGTTGGTTTTACAGACGAGTAAAAAAAGAATCACCTTATTTCATTAAATCATAAGACTAGAACTAATGAACCGATGAAAATGAGTTTTTAGGAACTTATAGTGGAAAAGTAAGAGTATCTAATAAAAATGTTTTTTTCACCATTTATTTTGCAATTGTTTTAAACAAATGCCATGTATTCGTAGCAGGGCACTTTTTAAAAATTGGAAAAAATGAGGATATAGCTTCAAGTGTTCCCTTTATAGATATGTTTTTAAAAAGATGGACATTTGAAAAATGACAACATTAAAATTATTTGAAGTGAACGCTACGCCGCGATATATACAGCCTCGGACTTCATGTATATCTTTCATAGAGCTTTACTATTTGTTGTTGTGTTACCATTTTACTATTTGAAAGATCTTCGACACAGGTTTGATCTGCTGAGATATTCAATGTGAGTTTTGTTAAATTCTTTCCCGAGTTTGCCACTGTACGGAGTGCACCCGTCAAATTTTGTAACCATTTTCCCTGTAGTGCGATTAAAAAATGTTGCAGATAAAATTTGATCAATAAATGCTGGTCTACGTGTTCGCATACTCTTGAATCTCAAAAAAATGCTTTTTACGTAAAGAAGTAAAGGTCACCTTAACTTTCCTAAACGACACCATACGTTTTGGACATCATAGGATTGTTGCTGACGTCGAGACGAATTCAACAATATGTTATACCATGACCTTGAAATTACCTTAACCTCGAGAATGTTGTGCAAACATAATTTCAATTTTTTTTTCCATACTTTTCAGTATATTATTTAAGACGAAATAATCCAAATGTTCTAAAGAAGTTAAAAAATGTTGATATAAAAGTTTTGTGTGCAGAAATTTCGTTGAAGGTTAAAACGGTTCAAGGATGTACATATATTATATTATTATATTTCCAATTCATTACAATCATTAAAGAAATTCGGGTCTGGCTTCTTCTTCTTGTAATTGATTCGAAGAATTTTGCATGTCGCATAAAGATCCATGGTCTAATTACGATACATCGAGAAAACGAATTCATGGGATTAATAAACGTTTTCGATGATTTTAAAGCACAGATTCTGCTTTGACGTTTCGGAAGGCTGGTTCCCGAGCTCGCAAGTCGAAAATAGTTTAATTACCGTCATTCCCAGTGCCGACAAATGGTTTTGATACTTTATGCAAATAAACGCGGCATATTCCAGCGCAACAAACAAATATTTCGAGGGGACAATTTATTAGACATATTTAAATACAGTATCATCTTTGAAGTTTCTAAAAGGTGGTTTTCATGCTCGAACATCGAAATAATTTTAACCGTCGATGCTTGCCTAACCAACAAATAAATGTGACACTCCAGCACAAATGAACGAAGCATAACAAGCTCGATTGCTATAGAAAGAGTTCACCATTGAGCAATTTCTGCCGATTAATTTCAAAAATCGTTTTACTCGAAGAATATTCTGATCAGCGTGGACCGGAGGGCTTTTCTCTCAGGAACAGAGTGTACACCGGACAAAGCGGGAGAATTGTATTAATATTTGAAATTTCAGTGAATCGAGAGGCTTCTGTATCGTATCCCGAGCGATGGAAGCTTGGAATCGCAGATTCAGCTCGTTTTAGCGAGAAACCACCCCTATTTGCTGAGTTTCTTTCCCACGATTCGAGAACCGGCTCGGCTCGGCGTGGTGCAACAATCGGGATAATGGCGAGAGCGTGTGTCGGCCGATGGTTTCGAAATTACGTGACAGTGCGTGCGCTAAAACCGAGAGAGCACCCTCCTACGATTCCCTCTCACCCCCACGTGCCATCCCCCATCGTGCCCCGAATCCTCCGCAACCCTTCGGTTATATATATATACATATATATATATATATATACATATATATTTCCGAAAGCGTGGTTCCGCTCTCGGCATGCAAATTAATCCGATTGCTTCGGTTATTTTTATTAATTAATCCGCACGATGGAAAGTAAATTTCATCCCGTTCCCGACTTGATTCAATATTTAAGTTTAATCATACCGTCACCGCTTTCGGAATCGAGCTATAATTTCAGGACGATACGGCCCGGCCAATATCCGACTCCGTGTCCGATCGTTTCTCGAACACGAGTTTTTATTCGGACGACTTCGGTGTTCGACCGTCTTGTCATTTCTCTTATTACAACAAAGATATTTTTAGCTGAGAACGGTATAATTTGTAGTGTCTACTGGATTTACACAGGGTGGGAGAAAATTTAAGGGGTGGTTTTCCGTGACAGTATAAGACGGAAGTGAAGAATAAAAATTCTTTAATTATTAACGATTAAAGATCAGCCAAAATGCGGCAACAGTCGTGTATGAAGTGACAGATACGCAATGTACACCACTGTCAGTTGGGTTGGCGCATTTTAGGAGGATTTTTAATTGTTAGCAACGAAAACAGAAAGCTGAAATCGCAATTTTGTAATTATTCATTTTCGTCTTATATCGTCATAGAAGACCAACCCTTAAATTTTCTCCCACCTGTAGTCGAACATCCTGTATGTAGGGATACAAATTTACAAGTAACGCAACTCTATGAACAAAAGCTTTTCGTTGCATGAAAGAACTATTTTTTTGCGAATTAAATGAGTTAAATGCACTGTTGTGTGCTGGAATTTTTTCGGTAAAAGATACGCAGAATCGATATTTATAAGTGGAATGACTTAATCACTGATATTTTCAAAAATGATATCGAAGTTTCTTTTTGTGGGCCAAATACGATGCGAATGAATGAAATAATGTGTACGATGATTGGTCCGTTAACTTTCGGTGGATGAGGTATCTGTGAGATTCTGTATACATTATTTTTAATAAACAAGAAATCTCAATTTTTCCCTGATTTTTTTCTCCGATCCGCGCTTTTATCGTTTCACTCTGACTTTTGATCTTTATTTTACGATGTTTAAAGTTTGTTAATATCGGTATTATATTCATGCACTTCGCTCGGCAGTGTTTCTGTGTAAAAATCCACCTCGATGTAGCGGCTTATGCGCTTCATGCCTTGGGAAATTCCAAAATATTGTTATCCAAGGAAAGTATAGGGCTTACGTCATAGTATTATTATATTAGACCTTATAAAGCGTATTAACCTATTCATATCCACGCGATGCGACGTATGAAATTATACCGTAGCAGGATCTCTTCTATAATTTTCTCTCAAAGCCACAAATTGACAAACATGAAATAAAAATTCTATCTGTTTTCCATAACGAGTTTCGAGAAGATCGAAGCGAACTCTTCCCTCTTTATCGATGAATATTGATATTAAAATATGTCTCATATCATTTGCTCTGCGGCATTTTCGTTCAGCATTTATTATCGATTGGTTATACATTGGCTGTTCGTTCGTACGTACGTACGTTTAAACGTATTGACATTTTGCCGGTTCTCTGATTTAATATTTAATAAATATTTATTCGATTATTGAGTTAATATTTATCATAAGAATATTTCTTTTCGATAACTTCCTGTTTCGTTTTAATCTTCAACTATGACATCTTTCATAAAGTGAGAGATCACGTTCTGGGATTCTAATATCCAAAAGTTGACGCCAGATCTAAATTTAAACAACAGCAACGTATTTGTTCAGATTATTTCAACAATGTTCATTATATTATTAAAAAACATTTGATTCAATAAATTCACCATTAGTGCAACTTGCATTCTCAATAATCATAAATTCAAAAATGTCGAATCTTTGGACCGGGAAAAATCCTAATAGACTTGAACATTTCTTTTTTGTTTATTTCTTTATAGACTTGCGGAAAAGTAAGAGTAACCAAACAAAAACCGCACGTCTGAGGCCGAGGAGCCTCTTCCTCGCAATCCTTGCCCGGGATGTTGACAATGCCCCGTGTCAACAATTCTCTTGTCGAAACATTCACTTTCCCGGGTTGACCATGTTCTTGTCTTACAAATAATAATAATAGACTCGAACCTGTGCCTAGCATTGAAGCAACTGAAGCTCTCTGATCGTCGGCAACTCAAAGTTCGAAGATTCAAGGATAAAATCGACAGTTTGCAGTTGCCGGGCGAGGCATAGATAAGAGTATGAGTCTCGATCGGAAATTTATGCGAATGCCCGCAGGCGTCGTGTGTGCGGCGCGATGCGACGTTTTGCAGCATATTGGTGCAACGACAAGGGAGCACAAGCTAGATCGCGGTCTGTCCGGCTGACACACTCGCATAATGCCGTTTAGGTGTTGGCGGGGTTGGGATGGGGGTGGGGGGTTGTTGTCGCACACCTGACACAGGTCTGGGTACACGGAGACGCGGCTCATGGGAATTGACACACGATTCGCGTAATTATACATGGAAACACGTCGATAATTAAGTCAAACGACGCTCGCTGGTCATTCGGGGGTTGGGGTGTGGGAGAGGGGGTTCGAAGCGACGCGGTTCGACGCGCCTCGGTTAATATTCGAAGACTCGTGGCATCGAAGTGGGCCTCGACCTAATAAACATAACGCAATTAGTCGGCAAGTTTCGGAGCCGCTCGTAAATTACCCTGTGAAGAACCGGGCACAAGTTCGCGCGCGCGAAGAGAATCGTTGTAATAGACGACCCGTAAATAACAAAGCGGGAAGCCCGCGTTGGTGTTCCTTCGAATTCCGCGCCGAGCCGCGCGCGACAGCCAATTTCCGCGCAGCGTCGGTGTCATAATCGGCTCGGTGAAAGTTTAAACAGTAATTTACGGGCCGGCAATATACACCGCGAATTGTAAATCTCCGCGCGCGGCTTGCCCTCGGCTTTAATTACGAATTCATTGACTGCCGGCCGAGAACGGGAATACCGAGGTAACACGTTTTGTCGTCTTTGTTCGCGCGCCTTGGGTTAGAGATATTTCTCTTTCCCGGGTTCGGCTGGCTCGAAAAGAAAACGCGATGATTTATCACGCGCACCAGAGAGCTACAGACAGAGAGAGAGAGAGGTATAGAGAGATAGAGAGAGAGAGGACGTGGTCTAGCTGTAGGTGAAACAGGGAACGCGACCGGCCAGGTGAGCCATCGTGCACAGGGGAAATTAATGTTCTGTCGCGTTCGGAACATGCTTCGGACACGTGGACCGGTCCGGAGACTCTATTGCCCGGAACCTGCACCAGCACGAGTGAAATTTATCTAATTTGTTCGATACATGTCTCTCCACTGACCTACAGACTCGCGGATCTGTCGACGTTTTTGGCCGTACATTGTCGTTCGCTAAAATGCCCATAAGCATTTACGATTTTATCTGGAAATATGTATTTTACTGTTCAGAGGCAACACGAGGTTTAAAATAAATGAAATTCGAAGCGAAGCGTTCGAAGTAACAAATAAGCGTGCCTAGTTTGAGTAAGACTTGAAACGCGTCGGATTCGATGGGAAGAACATTAATAGAGCTTTGTGATCCGGTTTACATCGGCGAGTTCTGTAATTTCTGTCGAAATTCGTTCGCGGCGTGCATTATGGCGATCGACGCAGTGTGCACAGCTTTAATCATCCCCTTTTCCGGGCGACGCGAATCATCGGTATCGCGTCAAAGTGCCGGAAACTTCGATTTCCCAGCGATGAAATACTGCCGGCCGGACGAGTATCGACCGTGAGCATGAAATATTAATGAACGCGCGCGCTGGCTGATGCGTCGAGTGGACGAATTCTGTAAATACGGGAGCCGAATTAAAATTAATACGATCGAAATGTCGTCACAGAGCTATTTCCCGCCGGACGGGCGCACCGGGTATACCGGGCTGCAGGTAAATACACCTGATCCTGCCGCACCAAATACACGATAATTATCCACCGAGGTATAAACAATTTGTACCGCTTCTTTAAACTCTCCTGAACCTACTGTTCTCGTATCGTTCCATTTTCCTTACGTTGTTGCAATTTATTACTGTTTCGGCATCGACCAACGTGGTCGAAAGCTGCCGGCTGCCGGAACCACCCAGCGATGAGTGCGCGAGGAGATCCACGGGAACGGGTATGAGAGAAGGTGAAAAAGTTGCGACACAGGTGATTTGTTGGTATTTAACACCCCCAGTGGGCACTTCACTTTAGGAGCGTCTTTATTGAAGTCGCCGCGAGTTCCACGAAACACACGCGTCGTGGTCGAGCAAGAATTCCGTGTCGCGTAACTGGCGGCGAGAGCAAACTGTCGATCGCGACAGCGTCGAAAGCGAACAGAGCGTATGTGAATGAACATCGATAGGAGAACGAAGAAGAACGACGAAGGCACCGCAGGTGCCTTAAATAACAAGGACCGGCGAATGTGGAGCATCGCGATTGGAGCTCACGAATCGCATGATCATTGTCTTTGTAAATATAAAGGATTCAAGCGGTGGAATTCGGCTAATTAGAACGATCCGTGTTGCTAAGCTGCGTCGAACAGCGGCGATCCGCGATCCATCCGCGTGTTGACATACACGGCAAAAACGGGTGACAATGTGAGCACCGGTATAGCTAACCGAGACCGAATTCAGAAAAAATTTCAGAGAACTTTTTCGAGAACTTCAGAAAAATGAGGTTTAGAATTATGAAATTATTAACCGAGGTAAATTCGTGTACGATTATTTTTCACGAAGTTACAGCGGTTCGAACATCGACGATTCTTCGATCGACATTTACACGATAAAGCATTTAAACAATTTAGGGCGTCCAAAGTTAATCAGAGGTTTATGTTCGGGGCCAAAGATTCGAGCGTTATCAACGTTAAACCAGTAACGATATTGAATGTAATTGTCCGGCCGGCGGTGTTATACGGCGGAGAGGTTGGCATAAAAATGTGCGCGCGGCCAACGAATCATCCGAGAAAATGAAAAAGAAGCGGCGATTACGGTCAGTCTAATTCACGAGGGCGAAGGGAGATGCTGGCGGGGGTGTATTTCCTGGCAGATAGGGGACGAGTTACGAGCAGGGGTTGGTTCGATACGATATCCTCGCGCGTTTAACAGGTTCTCGGCCGAGTGCTTGCACTCGGTAACTTAATCACCGGTGGTTGTTCTTCGGGAGTTTTTCCAGCGATTCGCCAGGTTTGCTCAGACGCTGCAGGCTGTTCTATCCTCGGCCAGATAGCGTTGTAAAAAATACACCCTGTAGAGAAAGAGAAGGAGAAAGAGGGGGTAAGAGCTCCGACTTTCAGACAACTTTTATTCTTCGCTCGCTATCAGAGACGCGCTAACGATTCCGAGTGGGGTAAAAGGCTTTCCTTTCGAGGGGTCGAAGGTGGCCGACCAGAGCGGAGTAGGTGAACGCGATCCTCGAACCTCTTTCACTAACTTTTCTATGCGCTTTATCGTTCGATCTTGTCGCTCGGTCTCGCTCGTTCGTTCACCACTGCCTTGTTCCTCCAGTTCTCTCTCTTTCTTTATCCGCTTTATTCCCGCGGCCAGTTGTTATCTATTCACGGGGTTACGTTCCGATCGGGACGCTCTGCTAACTGACCCGGCAATTCATTCCGGTATCCGAGCGCGGCTTTACGTTTCAAAGATCCCACAAGAAAAATGGGCCAAGAATCGCGGCGACGCGCAACCCTTCCCCGCCCTCGATAGTGCTATCCTCGATGCTTTATCGATATGGTACTCGCCTCCAAGCTCGCAAGCTTCCGTGGTTGATGTTTTATTAAATGCGATTCTCTCCCTCCTCTCGCCGTTTCTCTCTCGGGACCTCGGTGTTTTGTTTCCGTTGTCGCGTCTTTGTGAAACGCGAACAACATTCCCAGAGAGTCAATGTACTCTTCGGCTCGGCTCGTCGCGGCGCGCGGCGTCCCGTTTCTATCCGACTGCGTTTCTTTCGGCTGTTTCTTTTTCTGCGAGAAAGCGCGCAGCGCGAAACTTTCTTGAAACTGTGCGATGAAATGCGACGACGAGGCGCGCCGGGGTTGTCTTGGCGTTCTTGGCGAGTTGCAATTGTAATGCGAACAATGATACTTTATTTTTGGATGGGAAGGAACACCGTAGAATCGCAATTAATCATCGTGTTTTAAGAGGTATTCGATATTTTGTAGCAGACTCTTCTTTCATTATTTGTTGAACATCTCGAGGAATTTGCAACCGTGAAAATGTTTGTTGAAAGAGAAACGATGTAGACCAGGGAGTTCCAACTTGTTCCCCTCTGAGAATTGCGAGGTTCCCACCATTGGTCAAACCTTTTCCCACTACTACGTATAGCCATAGAGTTAGTGAGGCGGCAATAGTAAGGCAATACTAAGAGTGGGGGAAATACTTAAACGGGGAAGGAATCGCGTGTGGCTCGCGAGTCACATGCTGAAACACTCTGACGTAGACGAACACGGGAAAATCCCCTATACGGAAATTGAAAGAATTATGAGATTTGAAGCATCACGCGGTTTTAGCATAGCACATTCACTTTAAGAGGATGAGATCCACCCTTGAAAATACGGATAATTTTCGAAGCTGAAAATTCTTCGAGCGGTTGCATATGTTAATTTTGTAAACATAACCGTAAGGTTGTTGTAGGTATTTTCAGAACATCTGACATCTCCAGAACCGATAAACTTCGTGATTTCTGTACAAGGTCTCGATTGTTATCTTCGTCTGTCTGAGAAGGATGTCCGGAACGTTCTTCCTCTTCTAAATAAAAATTCCCACCTTTAAAACGTTGAAACAACTTCCTACAGGTACGATATGAAAGTGCACTTTCTCCGTAAACAGCGCATACCGCATCCCGGCAAGAGTAGTTCCATAACTAAAAAATGCATTATTCTCACAATAACGATTTTAAGAAAATTATAAAAATTTCCATCAACTTAGTACAGACATCTTTAATCTTTCAGAAAAATATTTTTCGAAGTAATTTCGACTAGGCTTTGCATAAAATCATGTTACGGATGTCTCCATCAACCCTAAAGTACCCTAATAAACCTAATAAATTCCCTACTTAGTATGGGCATCCAACTGCCCCTTAATATAGATACAATTATAGCAAAGCCAAATATCACAGCCTGTATTAGCATCCACTCCTTCTTCCAAAACTGTAACTTACATATTTAGCGTTAGCGGACATTACTATTAGACCCACTTGTAGCTTTATAGAATTTTTATTGTATCATTCCTGTATTCGCATTACTGTATTCACTCATATTATTCATGTAAAGCAAAGTAAACCCAGAAGGGTTTCAAATGCTTATAAATAAAAAAAAACTCTAAAGCGACACTGTTCCTGCCACTACAGATATGAACTACCTCAAAAAGAAAACCTGACGTAACTGTCTTCTAGAGGTTCAATCAGAAGTTAGTAATATTCCAATTTCAAAATCCTTATTTCTTGAGTTGTGTCATTGTTCTTGCCGCAGTGCGTTATGTTGTTCGCGGCGATTGTTACAGAACTTCCTTTCCGAAATTCATATAACGCGAGATGTCGGACATGGATACCCATTTCGCTCATGATTTCTCACTGCCAGAAATCAGTGTGTTCACTATTTCACGATCTCATACCCACGAAGACCTTCTCTAAACTGTTCCCAAACAGCTACGCTGAAGCGCATTGGTCCCTTATCGCCGTAAAGTTTATAAATCGACGCATGAAATCTATACACAAAAGTTGGCAGGAACTTATATGAGGACCTACCAAATTGAGCAAAGTCCTTACCAACTTGACCGCAGATAATTGTCGCACGATCGCGAGGGATTGCTGAAGAAAGCAGATCAGCGTTCTCACGGAGGAACAGTCGCATTCCCAGAAGTCCCGCCACGTTACAAAACAGTCGCCGCGCTTCTTTTCTTAACAATTGCGTTCCATTGAGTTTGCGCGCTTGCGAGACAAGCAGCAGGTTGATAACGTTTGAAACGAAGTTTCGGTATGGAGAAGAATAAATTTTTCCCGGCATCGAATGATCGGGCAGAAGTCGGTCGCGCAGTTTATCACGTAGGAACGAGCGGTACGTACGTGCTGGTCGCAGGGTCTGCGCCAGCAACAAAATATAATAATATAAATCGTTCAGGAACGTCGCTCGGACAACAGGGAATTCCTTGCCGCGCGTTAAACGTCGTCGATCCCGACGAGACGTCCGGTCCGTTGGATTACCTTCTCTCTGTCTGTTCTTGCCCCGAGGAAGGTTGACGGGATCGAGGATCGCGCACGTGCACGGAAATCGTGATGGCGGAGCCCCTCTGTATAATGGTTATTTATGTTGCCACGGAATGCGACCGGTATCGGACTATACACAGCCACACGCTCCTCGCAGCCGGCTCAAGAGAACAGGACGCTCTGACGTATCGATTCACCGTAGCCATGGTAGAAGTAGCGACGGCAAATAGCGAGATTTATCGCTGACGTATTTATAAGGGTGCGGCCTACGGTGGGGTCGCCGCGGCCCACGGAACACCGGTTACACCGTGAAATAAGCGCGGATTCGATGGTTCCCGGTGAACTAACTCGCTTGATCTATGGCCCAACGTCTGCGGCAATCCTGATTCCACCATGCTGCTGCCATACTGTCGCTCTACGCAACCCTCTTGGCAATCCCTTCCGTCGATCCTTATACGCCGATTTCGCTTTGTTCGCTGCAAGACGATTCTCATAATTTGACACCTTCGGCCAATTCTCACTCTTGACGGTTTCAATCGTGTCGATCGTGGTCTGTTAGGAAGATGGGATGTAGCTGAGCAAAGATGACGCTCGAAGTATTGTTTGCAATGTTTTCACTATCGGTTCTACACGGTTGGAGCTTCCAATCCTCAAATATCCATAACCTCGTCACTCCTACGAATTTAAACGAATCCTTTCGCAGACATATTTCCGAAGACCAGTGAGGCCCCCTCTCTAGGAAAGAGAGCAAACAGGAAACCGAGGAAGGGTATCACGTGCACGGGCGTGGGACGCGTGCTCTTTAAACACGGTCCTATCGAGCGGTTCAGGGATCCTTGTAAAACGAGAGAGCTTCTTTTCTCTGTCCGTTTGGAACTTGGATAAAAGTTGCAGGTACTCTCGGGAGGAGCGTCGATCTCCGATCGGAAGTTCTCTTTATGAAAAGCACACGAAGGGTTTTCGAATAGCCATTCCCGTAATTCCCCTTTCGGAAAGTTTCGACGAGCAGCTCGGTGACCGGAACAGCGAGATTCCGCGACAGAGGGAGAACCGGTTCGCGATCGAAGGCTCGCGAATATCGTTTTCGCAGCGGTGCGGCGCGGCGAGCAGTATGTTCCCGTCGAAAGATGCAACAACGGAGTATTCTTAACAAGCTCCCTGCCACTCGAAGGACTCTTGTTTTGCATACTTCCGGCCGAGGAAAGAGAGAGAGAGAGAGAAAGAGAGATCAAGAAACGGCGAAGCTTCCCAGCGAGTGCATTCCCTGGTGAATTTAAAAGTAACCAGCCTCGTTACCAACTTCCACCCGCGTTCCCACATATTTTCGGGAAAAAGCGGCGGGATCATCGGGCAGGGAAACACCCGCGAACGTCTTGCAATTCCTCGAGTTTGCCTTAATGCAGCCGCTGCCCCATTCTACTTCCACCTTTCTACATTTCTCGACCCGGTGATCCCGCAATGGCTCAAGGCGCTCTCGCAATTTATACTCCGACAAGTACTATAATTCTTCGAATATATTTGTTAACCGCGTCGCTACCGCTCGTTACCAACTTTTTGGAAAGAATCGTTCCTTTACCCGACTACGATTCATCAACGAACATAGAACTGGTCTCTCCGAAATGTAAACTTGTCTCTCCAAACCTCTTTGATGTCTGCTAATCATCTTTAATCTTCGGTCGAAGCTAGGATCCCAAAGTCTTCCCAGGGATTGATAGCAATTTATCCTAACACTTACGTTAGAAATTCATTTTTATCGCGTCTCTACCTCTTGTTTTGACAGTATTCTTTTAACTGTGTAGTTTAACGGAGATAAATAGTAGGGATGAGCAGGTACCCGAGCTTCGAGTTCGGTTTCGGTGATTCGGGTCGGGTCGGGACTCGAAAATTCGTGATAGTCGGGTACCCAAAGTCGCAGTCGGTTCGGGTCGGGAACGAAAATCTGTGACATTCGGGTATCCCAACAATATACATTTTCGTATCACGAATTTTCCGGTGCCGACCCGATCCAAACCAGAAATTTCGGGTACCCGGCTACTTGTACTAAATTGGCGCTTTTACCACTGAATAGATCGTATGCAAGCGGTTTCTTTTTGCAATTATTTCTCCAATGTGGAGCAAGCATTACAGCTGACTTTATCAGAGGCTGGAGGACAATTTCATATAATTAATTTCACAATTAAGCTCCGAATCTCCGACAAAAGGACTCCACGGAGATTCGAAGAGAAATTTTTATTCAGGTGATCAATTCTACTCACTGTGCATCATTCGCGAGTTCGAAGGTGATTCCATTACAAGTTATGAAGCGTTACATCGGCGTTGCGGCGAGCAACGAATGGCCCTAGGGTGGAAACACATTTTCGGTTGATGCATAACTTCGGTTGCTTGTGTTTCGCGTGCAACTTTATCTTTAAAACAAACTTTTGTCATGTACCTGTTTCACGTCATTCCGAGTTCTACGCTTCCAGACGCGTCTTGAATTCTTGGATCCTTCATTCGACTGTATCCTTCGTTTTTAGAATATTGAAAGGGAACGAACACTGACGAAACGTTCTTTCGTCCGAGTTCAATACGAGACTTGCCACTATATATTTATATACGAGGTGTGATCAAAAAGTAAGGTGACTTTTCATTTTTATGAAAAAATATTTATTTATTCATCAATATTTATGTTGTCCCCTTCAAAGTAATCCCCCTCGGATATAATACACTTGTGCCAGCTCTTTTTTCAATCCTCGAAGCACTTTTGATAAGCACTTTTTGGTATAGCTTTGAGCTCTTCCAGCGATGCAGTCTTTATCTCCTCGATCGTTGCAAATCTCCGTCCTCTCATGGGTCTCTTCAGTTTTGGGAACAGGAAAAAGTCGCAGGGGTCCAAATCCGGTGAATATGGTGGCTGAGGCATGATCGCGGTGTTGTTTCTGGCCAAAAAATTACTCGCAAGCAACGATGCGCGAGCAGGTGCATTATCGTGATGCAAAATTCATGAATTGTGTTTCCAAAATTCCGGGCGTTTTTTTTTCGTATTGCTTCGCGCA
>CM052202.1:10642195-10725244 GCA_028455805.1 Lasioglossum figueresi
TCATATATTATAGTATATTATATATTATATATCATATATTATAGTATATTATATATTATATATCATATATATTATAGTATATTATATATTATTCATTCTTTCTCTTCTATAACTTCCTCTCCGTGCGATCCGAAGCGTATCCATATTTCCTTATATGTATTCCCATATAGTGTTTGCATGTTGTGTGTTTCTTAAGAAGGGAAAATTGGACGTATCATGGGGGTTTCCCCTACTATGCAATGAATTAATCTCGTTTAATCCTGCCTATAACAATCCTCACGGAGCGTCCAGAATGTCGTATTGGAGGGACGTTTAGCGGTGGGGTGGCTCCGCTAAACGCATTATTAAGCGTGAGCAAGGGGCGTCGCGTTTCTAATGCATAGGAATTAGGAAAGGAAATACATTTCTATTCGCTTTCTGTTTCCTGTAATTGTTGCAGTAGTCTGAAAGATATCTGCAGTGACTTTCACAACAAAAATCATCGTACTCGTCTCAAAACGCCTTATCAGAGTATAGGTAAACAGACGTATCACTCTATTAAGAAAGAGAAAATAGCCACAGGAGGATTCTTAACATCAGACTATAGACTATTGAAAACCAAGCGAGCTTCCTTCTGAACGAAGAATCGAGAAGAATGCTCGAGTCTGTGTTCGATTTTCGTGCTGTACGATCAGGAGGATTCAAAGAGCAGTGGTCGAGCGGGCACCGTTCTTTCTCCGAGGTCTGCGGCCGCCATCGTCGCGTTCTTTGTTGCCTCGCGAGAGCGTAATCCCATTGTCGTCGGTAACGGGCCGTAAATGGGCAATCAAGGCTCGCAGTCGGTCTTATAATTAACATAACCATGCGCTCCGAAATGATGGCTATTTGGCTTGAGAAATCCCGGAAGCGGCGATGCGGCGCAGCGCAGCGCAGTCGTCGCGTCGCAGCGTCTACGAAAGTGTTTGATCGTGTCTGCTTAAGCCACGGGATCTCTGGGCCATTGCAGGGACCGGTGAATCGCGCAATTAATCTTCGATTCAGAAGCCCGGCTGTCGACCACTTCGGCAATCTCGGCTCCTATTCGAGCGTTCCAGGGTGTAAAACGATGGTTAAAACGATGACCGGTGCGAAATCCCGCCGCGGAGAGAGCGCGGAACCGCTTCGACGGTTAGACAGCACCCGCTCTCGCTTTTTGTCCTTCTTTTTCTCATCCTTTGCCGGCTGCCGATTCTTTTTTTCCCCACGCGGAACTCCTTTTACCGCGAAACAGGTCCGAGAGAGGGCCGCGATGGCCTTTTGTGCGCGTCGCATGTCGGTCAGCACTATTTCGTTCCGATTCTGCGAGCCTCGGACGCTCGACGACATCTTCCCCCACGCGTCGTTCCAGCTTTACACAGATTCGTTCGCACTTATCGACACGATCGTAAAGCAAATTGAAAACGTCCTGTAAACGCGAAACGGACCTGGAACATTCGTCACGCTTCCGCCATTGCTGAATATTCGTCACGGCTCCGTTGCACGCGTTTCTTTGGCGAGCGTTGCAGGCGACGCTCGTTTGCATACGGTAGCAGCCGCTGGTTTACTTATGACGCCTCCTTCCATCGCTTTTAAATGCAACCGTCTTCCCCCACACTCGCGATCCCGAATTTTTCTTCCTTCAGGCCAGGTGCCACGACGATTCATGTCATGTACCAGTTGCTCTTCGGGGCAAGGAATGATAGAGAAACAACAAATCTTACAAAAACAGTGACGAATTTTCTAAATGAAGCCCTTCTAGGGGGCGTGGCTTCGTTGCCCCCGAATTTTAACGCTCCCAGTGCAAGGAGGATACAGTATCTCGTAAAAATCCCTGAAGACCATAACAACTCTTTCATTTAAGTATTTGATAACCGCACAATTATTGATTCTTCTTCTATTGGGTTGTTCGGAAAGTCTCCGCCGATTTTCAATTACTTTTACAAACCGTTATTATTATACATTTTCTGATAGGTGGAACTTATGCCAATACTTTCATCTATTCGCCATGAACAATCGTTCAATCGTTCTTGTTTGGCGTCAATGGAAACATGGAAAACGACAAAGTGCATTTTCGGCATTTGATGCTTCTTCACTACAGAAAAGGCAAGAATGCTGTTCAAGTTGCAAAAAACATATGTGCTATTTACGGAGACAATGCTCTAAATGATCGAATAGTGCGCGAATGGTTTATGAAATTCAGAGAGGGCGAATTTAATTTAATCAAGGCACTGATCACAAAGAGTGAACGTATTACGAGGGTGGGATATTGATACTCCCCAAAAGATGGCAAACTGCTGTCAAACACAATGGTGCATATATTATTAAATAAACTTGATTGTTAGTAAAATTTCTTTTATCTTCAATTTACTCTAAAAATCGACGGAAACTTTTCGAACAACCCAATATATTCTTCGGTCGTGTTCTAGAGGTCCGCACCAGTGCTTCCGGAGATTGGCACCCAAACGGATGCCAAACTTCTGCTCCTTTTCCCCTTCCACTATCCCATTCGACTACCATGAACACACTCCAGCGACCCCCCGCCAAGACCGTAGACTGGTCGCGCAGTCGCGCAACGTGTCTGGTCATCGGAGAGGGGGTAGGTTGTTTTCGTTGATTCCCCCGTTCCGAAAGCACTGGTCCCCACGTGGGCGTGACTTACTGGCCCTCGCAATTCCTACAGACCACGAAGTAACAGAATGTTCCAAACGGGTGCCACAGTAACAGTCATTTTGTCTCAATTAAAGAGAAAGGCGACGCGAAACTACTCGCGACATTCCGTAAGAAATCACATAGTTCTTTTAAGAGATGTATGCGTGTGACAAGCGTGCAAGAACGCACGGCGGTGAGAAACGGATAAAAAGGGGAGGTCCTCTGGCGGGTGCAGTGAGAGAGGAAGCCGGTGCGGTCGATAAAACGCAAACAGAGAGACAGAGCGGAGGGACAGTGCATAATGTAAATGAAACCCACCTCGATGGAACCGGCACCTGAATATTTTCCATCTGCATCGTGGAATACAGATATTCAAGAGGCATCTGGCCTCGGCCGCCCCGGCTGCACCCGCACCACACCCGCCGTGACGCGAGGCATGGCGAGGCAACGCTAGGCGACGCGACGCCGCGCCGCGCTCCGTAGACGCAGCACTCCTTATAAAACCGAACTTCGACAGTTCCGCTCTCCTCCGCCATTCTCCCTTTTCCCGGCCCCAGACTTCGGGAAAGTGGTACGTGGGCGAAATTTCGACGTGACGAGCATGCAGTGTCCCCAGCCACTCCCCCCGCCCTAACGTCTTGCTACCTCATCTTTCCGGGCCGCGTTCTCTTCCTCCCTACCGACGCTCGCCCCCGTTCGTTCGCCTTTCCCCCTTTGCGACTCGCACAAGAAAAGATACGAGCCTGTTCGCAACGGTTGCGACGCGAACACACGCGCGGGACAACCGAAATGAGATATTCGGCCGATGTGAACCGCCATTTCTTCCTAGAACGCTCCGATTCTCAATAATATCTAATCCTTTTTTACGTCACGCATGGTCGGACGACGTTAGCGTTCGAAAACATTGAGTACCGCTACGAGCAAGGAAGAAAGAGCTGTTCGGGATTACCAGATGATGCGTATTCCCCAATAAATACATTCTCCCCTAGCACTAAATGTAGCTCGAATCTCCTCTACAGTCACATTATACCCATTACCGCTGCTGATTCATGTTAGCCGGGGATCTTCTTCTCCGTCGGCGCTGCGCGACCGCCACCATTAATTTTCTAGTCCCCCAATCTTCAGCACCACTCCTAGTTTGACTTTGTTTCCAGAGCCGGCGAACTGGCCCGTAGGCCCCACGCTATTTCTTTCATAGGATACCGGTAAGACCAGAAAGACTTTTAATGGCAACTCTGGTCGCCTGTAAGGTTCCTCTGTGCGAAACGTTATATGTAATGCGAATGCTAGCATGTAACTAGGTATTGCAATCTCGCGCCATTTTCAATCCCGCGGGACTAAAGATTTAGTTCTTCAATCTAATATATATTTAATAAAATAATAAAGATTTAATAAAAATAATTTAGTAAAAAATAAATTTAATGAATAATAAAGAAACAAATTTTACATGATGAGATAATCATCTTTAATCATAATAGTAAAAATTTATTAACAAAATACAAACAAAATTAAAATAAATCTCTTTTTGGAAAACAAACTATAATTGAAATATACACCTATATATACGTATATTGCATGTACGTATATATATGTATATGTGTGTAATAATATAAAATATATAATATAATAATTATTAAAAGAAGGTATTTAAATAAAAAATTATTATATCCATAACGAAGCTACGATATTATATATTAATTGCTGAGGGGAATCGGATGAATATTTTCCTTTACCAAAATGTTGGTTAAAACTTCAGAATAACTATAAAAATGGTTTAGAACGAACTGTATACAGGGTGTGGCCAGACGGGTGGTACATCCGAAGCATGGGGTGATACTACATGTAAAAATAAGTCGACAAAAAGGAATAACATTTTTTCGTTAGACGCCCCATTTCAAGAAAATCGAGTTTGAAAATGCAACGAATGCGCGTGCTATTAGATACGAACCATCTGACGCGTCTGACCATGGCTAACCAATTCTACTTCTTGCGTATATCAAAGCACGCGAAACCGACGGATTTTTAAACTCGATTTTCTTGAAAACGAGACGTCAAACGAAAAAATGTTATTCCATTATTTCGACTTATTTTTACGTGTAGTGTCATCCCCTGCTCGGCTGTACCACCCGTCCGGCCACGCCCTGTATAAACGACCTGTGTCGAATATAACTTAAATTAAATTAAAATCTGAAAAATGTTAACATTATAAAAATAATTTTAATTTGTAGAACTTTGAAAATATGATCGTAAAAAGCAAAGACTATTAATTGTTGTATCTTCCAGTTTGCTCCTCCAGTCATTAAAAGATATCCTGCAGCGGGAAAAGCTCGTCCAGCCTCTACACTTGTAGGTCGAATAGTTAGTAAATATTCGTAAATATTTACGTAAATATTCTAAATAATACGTAAATATTTCCCCTAGAGCCGTGAAACAATGCAGCATCGAACTAGTTCATTGTGCGCGTCCTCATTCATGAAATTTTTATTATACGTGTTGGGATAACGAATTTGGGAGATCGAACACAACTTTATATAATCGATGTTTATTCAAACTCCACCGCGCTATGAAAGAACATGATTATCAGATGTGAATAAATAATGTTGCACGTAACACGATACAATGGAACTTTGTAACTATTGACATGAAATAAGAAACAGAGAATGTGTTGGGAACTGCGACTAGCTCGGTAGGCTGACTCGGACGGACTGGTCCATGCCTTATAAGACTCCAGGGTGCGGAACCAAAACAGCTATGCTTGAGGTGCAATAAACCACAGGTCAAAAATGACCGTTCCTCCTCCGCATGTTCCGTGCATTTCGGCGTATACTCCAACAATTCCGCATCGCCTATTTAAGAAACGCGTTGACCAAAAAATGACGCGGGATTGCAAGCCCTACATGTAACTCCGAATGATGTGAATCACGTCTTCAGCGTGTATGCAGATTGATCGGCTACTGAGAAGTTAGAAAGTAGTATGCAACTAATCTAGAGGTTTCGAGGACTCGTTGCGAGTCTCTGTCGCGGAAGCGGTTGCCGAACGCACCCGGAACTCACCGGGAATGAAATCAGGACAGGATTGTAGGGTGTTATCGTGGAAATTGCGTGCACTCGTTTCCAAGCCCGCTTTACGACGGCTCTATAAACGCGCTTTATGACACGCGACCTCGGATCAGCCGAAAACCGAAACAGGAATCCGGATTCTCGGTTAACCGGCCCTGTCGTTTACCACCAAAGTGTTGCTAATAGAAACGATTCATGTCAAATGCTTCTTCGATCCAAGCAAGTCATTTTCTACGGCAGTTTCCGTCGCGAAAACGACTGCGTCTGGGGAGAATTGCATCGGAAGGTGCACGCAAATAGCATGTTAAGGCGAATTTAGACCTGTCACTTTGGAAGAATAAGGTGAATATTATTCCCATGTGCATGTAATCCAAAGTGAACATCCAAAGTAACCAGTGAAAGAAGTAGGATCATGTAGGATGTTTGTCACCGAAAAGGTCAGGATTTATTCGAGAACTGTCCTCCTCCGTTGTCAGAGCTAACTCCTCGAACGCGGTGCTCTGCCGATCTTTTCGAATCGTGACAACGCGGAGCCACGATCGGATCGTTCGGCAATTGTTCGTGGCAATCTGTTTTAAGAAACAGATTCCAATCGCGGCGTCGTCTAACGGTCGCTCAGTGCCGGATTAAGCTAGCGCGGGGCCCGTAGCAAATGTTACCTGGAGGCCCTAGGTTCTGCATGATAATAAAGCAAAACACAATGGAGGAGACAATTTTTTTAGCAGAAATATCTGTTAAGAGTAGCCAGGGCTTTTTCTGCTGCAAGCGCGGGGCCCTTAGAAAAGCGCGGGGCCCGTAGCATTTGCTACTTCTGCTACTGGGCTTGATCCGGCTCTGCGGTCGCTCGGCGACTACATTGTAGCCAGGGGCGGTCGCTCGCCGCCTACAGCTATTCCTTTTTTTCAGGGCGGTGGGGAAATGCCATTATGCACTCCACCCCCTAAGATGGAATTTGGGGGGTAGTGTGGGGCTTAGCTCGTAACCATACCCACTAAAACCCGACCGCCCAAGGACCCCTTCTGGGCCCTGTCGCCTCCTCCCCGTCCGGAGATAACGTAAGCCCAGCGACCCGCTGTTCGCAATACTGCAGAACTTAGTTCACCGAATCCCTGCCACGCCTGCTCTTGTCTGTTAGAAAAAGTAGGATCAGTACTGCAGGAACGTTCCAAAACGCTCCGCTGTCCAGAACATTCGACGGCCCGCCGTGTTTATGTGTCGTCAAGACGACGGCAATTCACACGGAATATCGTTCGAGACATACAGTGTGTTGCAATAACTATGACCACTTTAAATATTGCCGTTATTTGTAATAATATGAAAAAATGTTGTATACAAAACTTACACGGTGTAGAGGGGGGCATATTATAACATAAACATTTTCTGCGTGGGTGGAAGCATAGAGGAGATTTCAAGGTCATCTTTAGTTTTTTAAATAGAAAGATCCACTTTTTGTGTCATGAATCGATAGATTATCGAATTATAAGTAAAAATGTATTGACCTCCGTATGTCCTAAATCTAATAGTTAACGAGATATCATCGAAATAATTTTCATTCCTCTTAGGATAATATCTCGTTAACTATTAGGTTTAGGGCATATGAAGGTCAATGCATTTTTACTCAGAATTCGATAATCTATCGATTCATGATACAGAAAGTAGGTCTCGCGATTTAAAAAGATCAAGGTGGGCTTGAAATCTCCTCTACGCATCCACCCACGCAAAAAATGTTTGTGTCACAATATGTCCCCCTCTATACCGGGTAAGTTTTGTATACAACATTTTTTCATATTATTACAAATAACGGCAATATTTAAAGTGGTCATTGTTATTGCTCCACCCTGTATATAAAACTTGCACGGTATAGAGGGGGACATATTGTGACATAAACATTTTCTGCGTGGGTGGAAGCATAGAGGTGATTTCAAGGTCATCTTTAGTTTTTTAAATAGAAAGATCCACTCTTTGTGTCATTAATCGATAGATTTTCGAATTCTGAGTAAAAATGTATTGACCTCCATACGTCCTACATCTAATAGTTAACGAGATATCATCGAAATAATTTTCATTCTTCTTAGGATAATATCTCGTTAACTATTAGGTTTAGGGCATATGAAGGTCAATGCATTTTTACTCAGAATTCGATAATCTATCGATTCATGATACAGAAAGTAGATCTCTTGATTTAAAAAGATCAAGGTGGGCTTGAAATCTCCTCTACGCATACACCCACGCAGAAAATGTTTGTGTCACAATATGTCCCCCTCTATACCGTGTAAGTTTTGTATACAACATTGTTTCATAATGTTGCAAATAACGGCAATAGTTAAACTATTAGTTGCAGTTCCTGATATAACGCGAGCGGCCGCGCGCCGCAGACAGTCGGTTTTTACGCACGAAACTTGTAATCGGTTAAATTGTTTAAATAAAGCATTCATTTTTCTGGATACTACAGTACCTTATTCTGCCAATACAAGAGGATGCGATCTTTGTGGGAACAAGTATGGAAGCCTAGAACATTTAACAAAAGAATGCAGGGTAATGGGAGAAATGATCGGGATCGAGGATGTAGCGAGCGGGTGGAAAGATAGAAATGTCGAAGAGTGGTTGGAGAAGTTGTGGAGAAAGAGAGAAAAGAGAGCATAAATACACCAATGAAAATACGAAACTAAAAACAGATGTTAGGAAATGGGGAAGGTGTAATAATTGGGTTAGTAATAATTAGGATATGATCGGAGTAGGTCGGAGTAGGAATGAGTGAGACAAAAAAAGAGTGTGACAAGGTATGGGCCGAATGTGTGAATAAGATAAATCTGTAAAATTAGGTTAATTGTAAACCAAGCCACATTTCTTAGCTGTAAGGCTGAAAATAAAGCAAATACATACATATTTAATTTCGCACAAGGATCCAGAATGTAATCATTCCGCTCTCGAAGGGAGAGCAAGGGCTATATTAGGAAGGGAAGTAAACACAGGGGAATTCAATGTAGGAAATGGGTAAGGATGCAATAATTGGGTTAGTAACAATTAGGATATGATCGGAGTAGATGAGGGTAGGAATGAGTGAGACAAAGAAACAGAGTGTGAGAAGGTATCGACCGAACGTGTGAATAAGATAAATCTGTAAAGTTAGATTAATTGAAAACCAAGTTACATTTCTTAGCTGTAAGGCTGAAAATAAAGCAAATAGATACATACTACCTAATTCTGCCAATACTCGAGCAGTCACGTGACATTGTTAGACATGCACGTCAGAGACGAAACGCGTCACGTGACCAGTCAGAAGCGTCGAGAATAGCGTCGCACGCGGGAAAGGTAGAGTGGAGACAGAAGTGTGAATCTGTCGACTGAGTGAATCGAAGGTAATTATAGAACGGATATAAATATTCCAGTTTTCATCTTTCACATTCACTGTAAATGATTCCTAGAACCCAGCTCGCTGCACTTCGATCATTGAACCGAATCCTCGTTCCTTGCATAGTAGCGAGTTGCTAGAAATTCTAACAACTCGTGGTGGGGATTGCGGTGGCTACGTTGAGCCAATATGGAGTGGAGAAAGTGGAAAAACAAATCGCGTGATTGGTTAGCTATTTCGGTGGCGTTTCGTGCCGCGAGCGAGGTTCTACTGTATATCTAAAGCGAAGCAACGTAAATTCACCTTTGCAGCAGACCGGCGAAACACGGCAACCATTCACCTACCGGCAAGCGGATCGATACGTTACATTTATTATTAAAAAAGGCGCTAACTTGGGAAGGGTTTGTACACGCGAGAACGCGTGCTTGCCGTGAAATTTCCCGGAAAATGAAGTGGTTCGAGTTTTGCCAATTTTCGTTGGGCCGGCTAGCTCCCGCGTGTTTAGTCTATCATCGTGGGTTTTCGGCGTGTGTCCTGTTTCAATCAGCCGGGAAACGCGGCGAAAAAACCC
Source organism: Lasioglossum figueresi (assembly GCA_028455805.1). Lineage (NCBI taxonomy): Eukaryota > Metazoa > Arthropoda > Insecta > Hymenoptera > Halictidae > Lasioglossum > Lasioglossum figueresi. The sequence continues at coordinate 10,651,825 of CM052202.1, forward strand.
GGATGAATGGTGGCCGCGTTCCAGCAGTTTTATCGGTGTCGAAAGGATATTATTAAAAGGCCGGCCGAATAATATTTCACGTGAATTTCGCGGGACCGGTTGAAGAACGAGTGTGCACGCGTTGCACGTGCACGTGCGTACGGGTGCGGTCGGATCGCGTGACAGCACACGTCAAACGAACGAATTACGCGGTCGACGGATGCGAATTTCCCGGATAAACTGGTCGGGATGCCGCTCCACGTCGCGCGTTGCCTTTCAACGAGCAATTTTCAGGCACCCGCGGCGAGGCGTCGGGCCAAATAATGGTAATTTCCCGATAATGGGGCCGGCCGTCGTTTGTTAGACGCGATGGGAATACACGTCCGGCGGTATCTTGATTTTTCCTCGCCCCCGGATATCTCGTGGCCGTGGGCCACGATATAATTGAACGATCCTGCTTTATCAATCCTGGCGAGCGCTTCTGTTGCTTCGAAAAATATCTGTTCGCTCAAATATTGGCCGATCTTCGTCGCAAAGGCTTTCGTCGCAAGGAGTCGCGAAATTGGAATCTCTGCGCTAACGTTATAAACCGTTTCATAACAACAGCCAGTACAGACAGCGGAAAAGCAAATCGCAGAAACAAGGTCAGAGGGATAGTGTGATAATAGCGTTGGTGGCTTTGTTTATGGGAAAACGTGAGGATTCGTTGTAAACTGTACGACAATTGTCATAGCACCGGTCTGATGTGGAGTCTGCAGTAGTTGGTCAGTAGAGTTGGCTGCGTTCGCATCAGATTACCTTTCAATTGTTACCTGAAATTATTTCAATTTTTGTACGATTGTAAGCTGCATCTATTTTGCGATGGGTGCATAAAATCGCATAAAATCGCTTACTCGTTACGAATGCAGATAAATGTGTGAAACTTGTTCGAACAATGTGGCGTTTCAATTATTTTATCTGATACACACATCTAGCATCTGTTGTCAGTCATAATTCTGTAGAATTAAAATGAAATGCTGCGCGAACGAGTGCGTCGGTAACATTTGCTTAATGAATTTGTTTACGTGTTTAATGAACGTACCCGATACGGTGATACATAGGTTATTTTTCCACTAGCTAACTTTAAAAGCGACACTTTTGAGAACGAACAACTTTAGACCCAGCCGGTGTTATGGGTTCGTCGTCGTCCTCGTCGTCGTCCTCGTCGTCCGCTACCCTTTGTGTAAAGTTTTGCTGACAGACTCGATCGCGAAATATCTCTTGACGAATGATCGTTCGCGTGTATTCACTTCGTAGACACGAGATCACGATGCCAGAGCAAATAGATCCTCGGCGGGAAATCGTCCGGGACAGTTTGCAGACGGTCAGCTCCGGGGAAAATTGAAGATTCACGTTTCCCGGCCGGACAACGGTCGCACGATCAAATCGCGCGCATTCGCTTTCTCGACTTGAGTAGACTGCACCAGCGCAGCGCAGTTCTCCGTGATCAACGATCGACAGACTGCGCATCGTTGCACACCCATCACTCACGGACACCGCGAGAATCCATGTAACCGGAATCGTTTCAATTTCGAATTTTCGAAAACTACTCGTATCGGAACGCGTAAAATTTTATTCGCCGCCGTTGCGCCGCCGCCGACTCGCCGATAAAAATGCGAATCTGCATAAAACTGCGTCGAGTGCCGCTGAAATTTTCGTTCGTATCGTGCTCTTCGTGCTTGTCGTCGTTTATTGGTATCGGTCCTGTGTTCGACGATCGTTAACGTCGCTAAACAGCCACGCGATGTGTTGTAACGGGACCAGATAAAAATGTTCTTCATCATACTCGCTACATAATTCTCACGTACTCATCTCATAGCATACACTTCGTTTAACGACGCCACACCCGAGTAGACTGTGGATCTTTCTCGACAAATATTGTGCATCGATTGCAAGAGACAGGAACTGCATAGACAAGAATCCTGATAAGTTACAAGTAACATAATCGAGATCTTTAGACTTCAGGAATACATATAATCCGCAATCTAGTGATAAGTTACAATTTTATATTATCCTTTGTCCTCTTTCAGATTCTACAGATCCTAGTGGAATGTTGAGTTACTCTAACACAGGGGTAGTCAACATTTTAATATCTACGACGTATTTTTCTATCTTTGTTGATAGTAACATTTTTCAACCTACTCCGTCAGTGAGTCATAGACGCGCGGTGATAACGGAAGGTAGCTTCGGCATGAAAGCTTGAATCGAGTGATGCGCGGATGGATTCCACTCAAGGTTATAAATCTTGAGCCCGGTTTTTGACCGCGGACGCGTCGATTCGCGAATGCCCTCGCACGACTGCTACTACCCGCCAAATTAATATTGGGTAGCAGGTTCAATGGATCAAGCGATTACATAAGACAAAGATTGGTTCGATTGAAAGGAAAGACGTTAAAGAAGTGGACTAGTGGACTCGTCAGTAAGGCAATTCTAGCAGGTCCTGCCTTAGACGCTAGCGTACGCGACGGGTTGTCGATTAATAGTGACGCGGAATTTGGCGCGGTTGTCCCGATCGCTGGACAATGAACTACCGCAATGCAAAGTCTTGAGACTTATACTGTTTGAATGACAAGACAACGGCCGGTGCGTTGTACTTGTCTACTCGAGGATTAAAAGATGGTGCTTGTTCGAAAGCTAAGATGGAACTGCCGGAACTCGATTTCCTGTTCGAACGCGACGACGAAAACGATATACCGATTGGTTCCTGCCGAACGCTGCATTTACCAATCAGCATGCTTCGACTGTTTACACCTCATTCTCGCTGTTCTGAAGGAGCGTTGGGAAGGGGGTGCGACATTGTACGCCATGGTACATTGTTCTTTAAAATATACAAAAACGAAACATTTGCCAGATGTCTCGAATGATTGTCGAATGACCCTTTTTTTTTTTTTTTTTTTTCATACGGATGAGGATAAAACCGACGGAACCGCCGTAAACATACCGCACCCGGGACGGCTAATAAAACGCCCCTCTACTAACTTTGCCCGATCTACAGTGGAGACATGCGGTCCCGTTTTCCACATTTCTCGAATGTCTCAAAGAACGGGTGAAACCACACCTGTTCTTTGCTGTTATTGTCGAATGACCCTAATTCTGATCTTCGAGGAAGATGTTTAGTCGCGAACGCACCATAAATATTGTTCCAACGAAACCCACATGTCGTGTTCCTGCGCGACGGAACAGCCCATTAGTGGGTAGAGATCATGTTGACTACTATGGCTCTAACAGATATCACAGTGCACATGCAATTTTCCAGGCTAGACGAACGATGATATCGCCCATACACGACGCGACGCGCGACGTCGCAGTCAACGTGTTAATTGTTCTAACAAAAGTTGAAATCAGACCCATCACTTTCAAGTACCCAGTGTATCAACCGGAGGTTATCCATCGGTTGATCAGATTACCAGATGCTGCTTGGGCGTCGTTATCATATTCTGTCGGTGCGATTTAGCGCGATTACCGATCAATAAATCCCGGAATCCGTCGCCAAGAGTAGCTCCCGTCCGAAGGGAGCAGCGCGGGCGATCAATTTCCATTGGAACGTTTTCAAATTGCCGGAGCCGGTTCCCTATAGATTCCGAAAGCGACGAGGGCCCGGCCCGTCGAGGATATCCTCGAAAAGAGTCGCCAAGGATGCAAACGGGTCGAAGTTGAGGGGAAGGGGAGGCAGTCGATAGCGCGCCGGAGACCTTTCTGCGCTGTCTAGGCAGCTCGTGGCGAGGGCCAGACATTGTATCCAATTCCTGAGAATCAGATTGAACGGGCAAACTCCGGGAAGCGGTCCGAGTTTCGTCGGACAAGCTACCTGCCGGTCGGGTAAGGTGAGACTGAAAAAGACGTTGGACGCCGTGCTCGAATCGTTTCATCGTCCTCGGTCCAGCCCCCGCGTCCTCTGCCCTCGCCATCAGCCCCGCCGTTATCCCTCGTCCTCCGCCGTCTCTCCAACACTATTTCGATCGGGGACTGGTTATGGCAAGGGATTTTAGAACCTAATAACTGGAATTGGAGATCGGCTGCCGACGTCTCCCGTTTCTCCCGACCCCCAGCCCCGGGATGAAAGAGGATGAGCGAGCTTACCAGGTCCGACTGCCTCGCCACCTACGAAAACACCTTCACCCGATGTTCCATCCGGTTTAACGTCGCTCAGACGACGACAACTCCCGACGCCGTGCCGGACCGATCGGCCACGCGGATTTTGAGAAATGCGCCGGGAAAACCCTTCGAGAGAAACTCTTTGAGCGAGAGGGCACTTTCGTTTTGCGATCCAGAAGATGTTCTGGAAGTGGTCCGGCCAGCGAGGTCCGGGAATTAGCGCCGGATAACCCTCTGCATCGTTTGCTCGATGCTGAAAGCCACCGAATGCAATCTTTTCGGTATCTTGAGCGACTGGTAGCTTGAACGCGGCCTCCAGAGGTGGCTCAGGTGGACATAGACGTAGCATTTCGATATTTGATCGGTAGGGGTTCGGCGGAACTCCAAAACTCACGACGAGTACGTAATTAGTATGTAATGCTATAGTAGGTATAACTAGCGATGGAATCTGAATCACTTCGAATCGCTTCGATTCAATATTTGCGACAAAAAGTTTGAATCGCTTGCAACATAAGTCGAAGCTAGGAACTCTTGAAACTCTCGAACATTTTGAAAGACTTCATTGTCCTGAAAATCTAGAAAACCTTAAAACTTTAGAAGGTTTGTAAGAATTGAAACTCTTGAAATGTTACATCTATCACGAAACAATGATTACAGGTCAGGATTACAAGGTCACTGTGCAGTACACGGATGAATTCGTCTAGACACACGCTTTCATGTGTTACAAAAAAATATACAGCATTCGATTTAAAAAATTGAAGATCTCCTTCATATCTAACAAAAAAGTACAAACACAAAAAAATCACATACGCCATTGTGCCGCGTATAAAAAACGGTACTACTTTTTCCTCTTTCACTATTTTCTAATATTTACTATTTACAAGAAAAACGCTGGCTAGTAATAGCGTGAACACCCTGTATATACATGATTACAGAGTGTGATAAATATTGGTGGATTTTAGAAATATTGTATTGTATGCCCATCACTAGCTATAACCAGCTCGGCGAACAATGAGGATGCGTGTGAACAATTTGAGTAAACGTGCGTGCACAAACTGACCTATATCGAGTCTCTTCTTAGCAGACGATGATACCCACAGATCGGGTGACAATGTCACCAAATCGAATTATGAAGAGGTTTTATGTTGCCCTTGCGTTGTCGTCTTAACAGCCACGAACAGTAGAAACAAGAATATTATCAATGATGTATGCGACGAACACGTTTCTTGGTAGGAGAGCTTGAATTTGATATTTATTTAGACGAGTCGTGCGTTATCCGTGTTTATTAAGGAGTACGGGGAACAATAAGTCGAATTACTGGGAAGTTGTTGCGGGAATTCTGGCCGAGAGGAAGGCTGGGTAACCGGGTGACACACATGCACATGTGTGTGGACGAAGGCAGGCGCACAGGAGAAGTGGTGGCCTGGCTGCGGCACACGAGAGCCAAGCCACCACCTTCCACATGGCATTAAAGTAGCCGAGCCATTGAAAGTTTAACGTGCCGTAAGCACGTGAGCTTCTCCTGCAGGTTGTGTGTAGTTGTATCGAGCGCATTCAGCTTTTTCTCCCGGGCCCGGGCCAAGATTCTAGAGATATCGGAGATATGTACGGTACGGGCCAGCAATAAATCAGCAGCCGCCGGGACACACGCCCCCGTAGCCCTGTCGATTCCTTACTCCTGCCACTCGCGCAGGTACACCTATTATCCAGGATCCTGCACACCTAAATGTTATGTTTTATACGACTAATCACACCGTACAAACCACATTTTGATGCGTCGAACACTCGCATTGCTCTCATATGTATTTAAAGCAGAAGAAATTATTCGAGTAAATGTTTGTTCTTCAAAGGGTCTAGCAGACTAAGAATGGCCCTGCGACCTTAGTCAGAATTTTTATTAATATTCTATGGAAAACAATGATTTTGGGTTGAAAGATAACCCCCTAAAATTTTAAGTAAATACCCTTAACTGTATCATTTTTTTCCCGGTTGCTAATTAAGATATTCAGATGAAAAATAAACGAAAATACTCGAACTTACCTCCTTCGTATCATATATTTTTTTCATAATTGTCATCAAATTATTAAGGGTAGAAAAAAATCATTTAATTTTTTAAGAGTGAGAATTGCAAGAAACCCTTAGAGTGACCACTTCCAAAAAATTCAAGAACAATGTTCTGTTACCTATCTAATATATACAAAAGTTACAAGATGATCGGATCGGTGGAACATAGTAAAATATTGAAAAACAAATTAAATTTCGCCATTACGTCACTCGAAGGATTGCTTGCAATTCCCGTTCCTAAAATATTCTATGATTTTTTTCTACCTTTAATAATTTGATGACAATTATGAAAAAAATATATGATATGAAGAAGGTAAGTTCGAATATTTTCGTTTTTTTTTCATCTGAATATCTTAATTAGCAACCGAGAAAAAAAATGATACAGTTAAGTGTATTTACCCTCATGGCATCCTTATATGAAGGGTTAGCAACTTAAAATTTTAAGGGATTATCTTTCAACCCAAAATCATTGTTTTCCATAGAATATTAATAAAAATTGTGGCTAAGGCCGCTGAACCATTCTTAGTCTGCTAGACCCTTTGGATTTATCAGAATCTGAAGTTGATGGAGAAAAATGAGTCCCATGTTTGTATTCTACGTGTCAGAATCTAGAAGAATCGCCGAGAATGTGAAATGTATGGAACAGTGTTCTTCGTCCGACCACAGGCAGACTCATTCCCCTTGATCCGTCGGTTCCGAAAACCTCTAACTTTGCAAACGTCTTCTACGATCGTTGACACAGATATTTCAACGAATCCAAAAGTCAGTGGAAAGTGCAGGTTTGCTTTACCTTGTGGATTTTTTCGAAAAGTTTAGGTCTCTCGTGGAGAGTAGGAAAAAAGAATTTATTCTTGCGAGACTCGGCCTCCTTGAGCACGTTGAATTCATGCCAGTCTTTCGTGATCTTCTCTCCTGAATTTAGAATTCGGTCTATGCTATACAAGCCTCGAACCATTTAGATTCAAAAATATTTTGCATAGAATTTTATGGAATTTTCGTTATGAATGTATATGCAGGGTGAGGATTGTACACAGGAAAATAATGTAAAAAAACTCATATGTTCTTATCAGATTTTCATTTTATTCTTAAAAAATGTTTATTTTTTCAATCAGGAGAGCAACAGCCGCCCTTCGTAAACGAAGCCGAAAATGTTTAGAGGTCAATATAAATGGCGGTATTTTCAAACATTTATTAAAATAAGATTATGATAACCGAAATGTCGATGTATGAAATTTTGTTTACTGTATACTGTGAACAATCTACTCCTGGAGTTTGATCCGTTCCTTCCGACTCACCCTGTATATGAGGAACCTCTTAAAATGACGTTCCAGGGAAATTCGTGGGTTTCGTACGGGATATTTGATTAAATTCATCTTCCCATGATAAATTAACATATTCAGTAGCCACCGAACCATTTTACAGTGATCTCGAAGCAATATAAATCATTTCATTTTCCAACGAAACGTACGTACAAAATGAAAAGTACATTTTAATTTGAAACACTGGAATGACACGGTAAGACAAGGGGTAAAAACGTTTGTAAAAATAAATTCATAAAAATGTTGCTGGGAACTATCCATCCGGTACATGGTACAGTAGGATCATGCATATTCAAAAGTTAAAGCATGGCAGTTTAATTTCGTATTCAATTCACTGTACTGTATATGATTCGTAGGTCTAAATGGATTAAATCTTTAGGCTGCTATGTTTGCTGTTGGATAATGTTGTAAGTAAACGACAGATTCCACGTATTTCTGACAAAAACGAATAGGTGAAATACAAAACTGTGCAGACGTTAAAACATTTCTATCTGGCATGAAAATCCGTAGTGAACTTAAATACATCTAGTTAAACGATATTTAAATACTTTTTAGATATACAGGGTGTCCTAAAAATGTAACTTTCTCCATTGCGAAAATGTTCTCCGCTGCTTCGTTCGGGAGTTATTAACGGAAGTCACGGACCAATCGGAGCACGACTTCAGCTGAGCGTGGCGTTGGCATTGGGTCCGTGTTTTTCGTTAATAGCTTCTGACAAAACCTCGGAGAAGATTTTCGCAAAGAAAGAACTTACTTCAAACGACTAGGAATCGTCCCATTGAAGGAAGTACAACATTTTTGTGACACCCTGTACGATTGATTAAACGCGAATCACCGTTCAGCTGCAAAAGAATAATTACAATTCACGAAAAATACGTCTTTGCATGTTCTACTTGTTCTTTTCTTTGAAAAAAATGGCTGAGCTGGAATTTTCTTGGCGCTGCACCGAACTTTGACAAAGGTGTGCATTCTACAAACAAATTTTGATAATCGTGGAAGAGAGTTTCTACTTGTATTCACAAACCAGCTGTTGTGAACCTAATCTCCTCCCCAGAGACGCATCTTGTTGCAACGACGACTCGTAGCGGCTTGCATCGCGACGCGCAACACACATCGCTACGCGCAACACACATCGCGACGCGCAATACACATCGCGCGTCACGCACCGCACAATTCCCCGTCCAATATTCACAGTGTTTGCACACATGTACAAACCGCGATAGGGATCGTAATTGGCATAGTTATTTTTTCACGGCTTACTTTCTCTCGCTTGTTCCGGGAACTTCGTTCACTATAAAATCAATCTATTAAACGGAATCGATATTCGAAACGTTCAGATATCCAGATTAACCAACTTCCAAATTTTTCAGCAAAGATTGAATCTTCTTTACTAAAAATTCATCTTCTTTAGAGTTAGGCTTAACAAAACCACTAAACGGTAAACATTGAAACAATTGTTGAGCGTATACGGTTGAAAATTTCTAATCGAAAGTAAAGCTGTACTATTTCATCAGTTTTCTCTCCGTTTAATTTGCGAAGTTGATTGATTTAGCAAATGAACTTTTATTGAATTTATATTGCTTTCCAGATGCACGTCGCTTTCGAGAACGATAAAAAAAAATTGAATAAAAATTGAATTGAATTCTCGAGCGTACGTATGTATTTCAAGATTAACATTTTGTTGGTATCATTTCCTAGCAGGAAAACATTGTTGCTCTTCTTCTCTGTACCATGTCGAACTTATTTAATCATTTTTGTTCACGTTCGGAGAACACATGAACGTTACACAATCCAATTTCTCCGCATAACACCTTAGGGTCGGTGAGAATTCGTTAAAATAATTTTCTGCAAAAATGACCTTGAACGACTTGTCAAGGTCAACTTTTAATGATTGTACAGTGTTTCTCTCATCGATAGAAACGAACTTCTCAAAAGAACCATGGGCAAACAATGAACCGTCCTCTTGAAAATTGACGTTAAACTTCAAATAACACATAAACTTACTTGATTCAGAATTTCATTACAATATAAGAACATAACGTAATATAGTATTGGGTTGGCAAGAAAGTAATTTCGGTATTTTAAGGTGAAATAAAAGCTAATTGGTGGGGATCTTAAAGTTTTATGAGCGCGGAATTATGAAGCTACCAGAAAGATGACAAAAGATCTACGAACAAATTGAAAAATATTTTACTGATTAAAGTTCATTGCTTGAATAGAGAAAAATTGGCTTTTATTTCACCTTAAAATATCAAAATTACTTTCTTGCCAACCCAATAGATCGATAGGATATATATTATATACCAATTCAGTTCTAGTTACCAAGTTCAGTTTTGCACAAAACTTTTTTAACAGATCTTCGCCGACCTTGAGCTGTAGTCGAAATCACGGTGTAACTTGTTTTTAAATATAATTTCTTGTCACCTGGAATACAACTGGAATATGCTTCTTCGCGAGTTGTAATTTTGCATGATTACGGCTGGTGTTTCTGTTGGGGGTGCAAGGTATGGTGTTTCCCGGTGGGCATCGCGATAGCAATTAATCGTCCGTCGATGAGGCACTCAATCATCGCGACGACATCTCGATACGCGACGATCCACTTGGGCCGCGGACCCAGGACGATCATCCTGATACGATACGTGATCGAGAGAGGGCCGAGACGACGGGAAATGGAGGTCGGTTTGCCGGATCGTTAGGGGGCAGGTTGTAATTTCGATTTTCTTCAGACACTCGATAAGGAGGAGCGCGCTCGTTCTCCCGGGAGAGCCGACAAAGGCCGTTTCGTTCGCGAAAAGCAGCGGAAACGAGCGGAAACGAGCGAGAAAGGTTCGGGGGACCAGCTGATCAGACCGGCAGTTTACGCCGAAACTTTCTAACGATACTTTTGCATTATCGCTGCGTCCTTCTTCGAGCACACCGTCCTCTCCTGTACCCCCAACCTACTCCGATCTCCACGGTAGACTGCTCAAGCAAGCTAACAAAGACATACGCGACACTGCTACCGGCCCAGACGCAAACTGCGTTCGCAAAATATTGCGGGGGAGTTTAAGGCTCTTCTCGCTCCAGTTTCCGAAGCGTTACGATCTCACGTACGTCCCGCGTACCTCCCCGAACATCTATATCAGACCAGGTATTCGTTTTCCACGGGAAACCGATGCTCCGCGTTATGCAACCTCTGCTTCTCAACATTTTCTCGCGACTTGGGACATCGGAATTCATTCAGCTGGAATTTCTTTGGTACCCACTGCGACGTGGGAGGGAGTAGTTGTTTGAAGTAGATAAATTTATTCCGTCCATCTAGTCCCGACTTTCGTGGTGGTCAAGTTAGGATAGGGTTACGGAGAGCGTGGGAAATACCGGATCGAACATATTTTAGGTGGAGCTGAAAATCTGAAAATTTGTATGCAGGCTAATAGAATAGTGCTAGGAAAAATAATATTTTTCATCTGAGATGCCCCATCTAAAGTGCGAAGGATGTCGAATATATTCGAAAAGATACAATACATGTAAATTTGCAATCTGAATTTTGTTTATGACTTTTACTTTCATTGATCAGAAGGAAACCTCTGCACTTCATAATTGTTGATTGTTTTAGTCAGTTATTTACCAGTTGAAGTGAAGTGCCCATCACGTTTGTGAAAATATCAAATTCTTGAACGAAAATTAAAATATCAATAAATTTTTGTTTTAAAACTATTGTGTGGTTAAATGGCAATATTTGGATTAGAAGAGACAAACGAACAACACGGAGAGGGTTAAGATTGTCATTGATCATTTCGCCTCGCACCAGCATTGCACAAACAATTCAACAAGCGTTAAAATTATGATAAGTTTGATGAAATTTATGCAAAATAAATACCATTTAATTCTCACTTTAATCATTCTAACTAGCTGAAAATAATGAAATCGTTTTAACCGTTCTACTTTTTCAACTCGTGCCCACCCATTTTTGCCATAAATGAATAAAATCCGCAATCAGACTCCTATTTAGGTTTTATATGTTACACTCGAAATTGATAAACAAAAAACAGCTAGCAGTAACTGTTCCCCCGACACAGCAAAATCCGTGTTTCGCCGCAATTCATATTTTTAGTTTGTTCTTTGTGCGGAAGAATGTGCGATGACTAGGTCAGGCGAACGGAGTTCTTCATTCCTGCGGCAATGGAGGCAGAACGCGTGTATTTATTCCGCAGGAAGCGCGTTATCGGCAAGAAACTAAATCATTGGAAAAAGTGTCTCAATTGTGACGTGACGCGTGTCACAACCGTACAGAATGCATGCGCGGATCGTCGAGGCCACTGCAGTCTAAAAACGTAGCGGCGCCATGCAACGTCATAGAACCAACCACACGGCATCGCGATGGCAATATTTCGAGAGCATAATGTGCGACTTGTTCGCGAACCATGCTTTTTTCCGCGTGTTCGATTTATCGGGAACAGTGCATGTTAAAAGGATATTGTTTCCGCTATCGCGGTGCATGGAGTATGCAAAAACGAGACATTACTGTACAGGGTGAATCACGAATCGTGATCAGTAGAGATTACTCTGTTATTAGCTGTGCGATCGAAAATGTTTTTATCGCATATACATGGTTTCAAAGAAACTTTCACGTGATTATAGCAAAATTTTTTGTAAAAAAAAATTACAAAAGCAATTTTGTCGCAATTGTTTTAATGTTATGAACGTTGCCGAATTCGCCTTGAAATTCTCTAAAAAATAAGTGTATTTGCACAGAATTGAAGGTGACCTTGAAAAATCACAAGAAAAAGAGTTGGCGAAAAATTTGCTGTAATCTTAATATTGCAGAAAATTTAATATTATTGAGGAGTGATATCGAATATGAAAAAAATTAATTTTATAGAAATAAAGCTCTTGAAACGATGCTGTTGTGTGCGCGCTTTCTGTCTCACAATATAATTAAACTCGCACTTCGCACGCCGACTTAACTTTGTGCTAATAAAATTCGATAGTGGACTGTATTTCTTGTTTCAATGAGTCACTCGGATTATCAACTAGACACTATACTTTATTTATCGACTTGTTACACTTAGTCGTGGTGAATGTCGTGGTTCAAAATGTCGTGGACCAACGTCAAATTCCGCTGCTCCGTCTTACTATTTATCGGTACGCTGGGGTGTTCACAAATTAATCAGGAACGCTGATTCGCTGGTCGGAAGGAGAAATGGTTGCTAAAAAATGGGAAATTCCGATCCTTCCCAACGGTCCGAGTGACCCACGCAGGAAGTGTTACCAAAGCCTAGCAAGTAATAAACCCAAGGAGCACCTCGAACTTGGATGAACATGCGGAAAACATAAAAATTACGACTAGGCTCCAAATTCTGTACAGCGTGTCAGATACACAATAAAACTAAAAATTTGGCAAGTTATTGTTCCTCGGACATTTACTGCTGCTAGTACAGATTACGGTGAAAGGGGGTTCGCTACGCGACGGATGCTACCTATACCTGACAAAAACATTTTCGATCGGACTGCTAACAACAGAGTAATCTCTACCGATTACGATTCGTGAGTCACCCTTATACAATCTGTCCCACAATAGCGTGTCGGCGATATCTTCGAAACCTGTCACCCAATGAGGGGGAGATAAGGATAATGCAAACAAATGCAGATGTCTTTAAACCATCAATTTGGTATCAAATGCAAAGCGGAGAACGCCATCACCGTACTACCTTGGCCATCCCAATCCTCCGATGCAAACACAATAGAAAATGTGTGGTCCATAATGAAGGGTAAGCTGAGAGGGAAACGTATTACCAAAATAAGAACTCTTGTACACTATATTCGGAAGATATGGAGGTCACTACCTGTAGCGTACGCTGAGAAATTAGTTGAAAGTATGTCGAGACGGTGCCAAGCTATAATTGCTAATGGAGGATATTTTACTTACCCTTACTAAGTAGGAGCATATTAATAGATTCGATTAATAGTATGGATTAATAGTACGGATTAATAGCATGTATAGATTCGACTCATATAAAGTTTTTTTTACAGATATATGAATATCTACAGAAATATCGCCGACACGCTCTCGTGGGACAGACTGTATGCAACGGGGTAATGCTGATATTCGCGGAAAACAACCAACTCGAAAGCGGGACGGAGAGATGTTTATGCAACATGCGCGGACTTTGTCAAGCGATACTGCAAAAACAGAAATTAAATGAACGGGAGTTCTCGGTGAAAATTCGTGCGGCATTAATGCGTTAACATAACACATGAAAATTTTTCAATTAAATTTTATCCATTTTACGGAATCGGCCCATCGGTACGGACATGGCAGAATTTCGGTTCTGCAGTCGAGGGAACGTTAACCGGATAAGGGCGATTGCGTAATCCCCATTATTAAAATGTACAATCGGATAAACAAGTATTGGGAGTGTAAGCTCCCGCGGCCGGCCAACTGCGCCATGGAATTGCCATTAATAACTGCCTAATTAACCGCAGGGACGCGCGCGCTCCACAATTGACAGATCGCTCGAGTAATCCGGCCCCTGCGTCTAAATAACCGAATAAATACAGGGGCCAGCCCCTCGACGATATCGTTCGGTTTACTTTGATCGAAGCAGAATACCGGAAGAGCAGGCTTTTTCTGTTTGAACGCGCGCCTCGCGGCGGCACGGCGCCTAGCAAATTAAATCTGTCGGATTATGAAGCGAGAGAGCCAGGCATATATGCATAAGAACGGTTTACATTCGATTCGCACACATCCGGCCCCGTCGCGTCGTATCGTTAGCCGGCCCCTCCCCTCTTCGCGCTCGGCCTGACCCGGGAAAACAAACGATTTCGTAATGGAAATTCGCGGTTCATATATCCGGCGAGTTTTCCATTTCGGAAGTGGAACGTATCGAGCGCGTGGCCACACACGCTCGGGAAACCAGCTTCCTAGATTTTTGCATTGTCACTGGATCCTGCAAGATAATACTCGAACCGCTTTGTCTACCGCGTCTAAATTTCTAGTGGCAAATACTGCCTCCTTGTCGGTGACGCGGTTGTTGCCCGGAACGGCGCTGCAAATATCAACAAATGATTCGCTTCGTTAGAAGGTTTTGCTAAAATTTTTCATCCGAACCGAGTCGCTGTATTTCTCCCTCTCGGAGCTGTACTAATCTCGGAGAAATACTAATGCGATTTACCGGATGATTTTTTAATGGAGTTTAAAGCAGAAAAATAAATAAAGTCTTGACTTTAGTCGTCCATGGTGTGCGAGGAGGATTTTGTGGCAATCGACTATGGTCGCCAGTGGTAGCCTAAGGTTCTTTGTCAGTTTGCAAGGATCCAATTGAGTCGACAGATCTAGGGACAAACGTGGATTAACCGTGACAGCGTAGAAGTTAGAGTAGCAAAGGATCCGAAGACGGTCAAAGTAATTTTTTTCTTGGTGCTGAGTAAAGATATCGATTCGGTCCGGTCGTCTCTGAGTCTGACATTCTATTTCGATGCGTGACGCGACTGCTAGCCTGCGAGTCGGCTGGAGGAGTCTTTGAGAGACAGTTGAATGGGAGGAAAGGTATTCGGGGGTTGAAAGGGACGCTGCTAGTCCTGCGAGGATCGCATCCCCCAAGCCTTTGGATCCCTTCCGTCTCGTCGTTATCGTGCGGAGGGAGAAGGGCTGGCTTCGAGAAAGCCGTCGTCGATTCAAGGTCGAACGTCGGGGGAGCCGAAGAGCAACCCAGTGACATAGCTTAAATTCCAATAACGCGAGATATGAGTAACGGCCGAGGGCTGTTACACTCGAAGGGACCCTGATATGAGAGCGTCCCTTTCCCGTTCGAAACTGTCCCGCACACGTCCACCCACAAACCCCCAGAACCTTACACCCCCGCGCACAGTGCCTCAACCGATCATTTTACCGATCCTCCCCTCGGTGCTTTTCGCCTGGGATAGGTATACGGTCCCGGGGAATCGGAAAGATAAAGTTCCGTCAGCGTTTTTGAAATATTCGTCTTTTAAAGCCTCGGCCCCTGCTCGACGCTCGCTCTCTGCCGGCTCTCCTACTCGGGCTCCATTCCCCGGGAACGGGAACGGGAATGGGAACTTTTCCGCGGTTTCCGGTCGCCAGACCCTCTCTCCTCGACGATGCAGCGCCTCGGCCTGAAAGCTCGCTCGGGAAAAGCAATCCGATTCGAGCCCGATAACGACGATCCGAACGCTGCTATTCATTTCATTACAACGCACCCCCTACGTTCGATTTTCCTCGGACGAAACCGCCTCGGACTTTCTATTTAGTTTTTCAACCCTGTGCCCAGGCCGAACCACCGGGTCCCATATACGCGGTGTCTCGTTTCAGGCTCTGCACGCGATCACTCCCCAAATTGTAGCTCGTTTTATACAGAGTGTCCCTAAAATGTCCTCGACGGATCTCCTGTATACAGAATTCTCTTGATAAAGGGGATTCCTAAGGTCATGTTCTCCATCCGATGCAGCCGCGTTCTGATTGGTCTGTGTTTTTAGTTAATAACTCTTCAACAACGCCGAACGAAGACAACGTTTGAACGGTAACGAATAACCTTGAACCACGAAAGTATTTGAACGCACTTTAAAACAGTGTAACTTTTCTATAATTGCACCGAACAACTTGATGTTTTGTAAGCAATTAGAAGCATTGGTTTACTAAATGAACTGCAAAAATGATTTTCTAAAAATTACAATTTACAAGGTTGCATGCAAAAATAAAAAATGCATTTTTAAAAAAATTTAAACCATATGTTTTGTAGATCTATGTTGGTTATACACATGCTGAAACTTTCTTAAAAAGATTCTTACAACTTTCGATGCGTGTCGTTTTTTTCTACGTCAACCGATTTCGATGAAATTTTCAGCATGTGTATAGCTAACATACATCTACAAAATGCGCATTTTAAAGTTTCATTACGAGCTCTAATAAAAAAGTTATAAATGTCTCTTTTACTTTCTCATGTAATTCTCAGCAATTGCAATTTTCTCAAAATCTTTTCTCCATGTCGTTTGGTAAATCAATTCTTCTAATTGTTCGAAAAGAGTCAGGTCGTTTGGTCCGATTATAAAACAGTTAGACTGTTTTAAAGTGCGTTCAAATACTTTCGTGGTTCACTGTACTTAGATCGACGAATTCGCGATGGAACAGTTCATCTACAAGACGGTTGGAATACGCGGCGTGGAAACAAGTCCCTCGTTCTTCAGATTCGACGGTCTCCCGGGCCGTTTTCTATTTTTCCAGCGAGAAGAGGCTCATCGGAATGCGAGCGTCGCCGTTCGAACGGAGATACGACGACGGTCGACAGTTTTGAGTACACTTTTCCGGTGGTCGCGTAATGGACGAAGAAAAACATGTGAACGTTCGTGGGAAAGTGGCCACGTAATGTCCGACCGGTGCTCGTCGGCTAAAAACAGCACCGTGAAGAGAGTAAACAAGCTCTCGCGTTAGCGCGTAATTCCGCGGGTCGCGCCAGTTTAAAAGGGAACATTTTACGGTATCCATAAATTGTATAAAATATAACTCCGGGTCGCCTTTACGAGGGGAGCGAAACGAAACGATGCCGAACCTGTTGGAAAGGAGTTACTCGCAGCGATTATATCTGTCGTTCGGATCTAACCCTTTCGCAAGCACGTCTCGAATTAATTTCGCCCTCCGCGGATGCGACGAGTCGGTAAAGGTCCCGAAACTTTCTTCAACACGGTCTAAAACTCGTCTCACTCTCGTTAACTCGTGCAAAAACTACTCGCACGAAATGCTCGTGTCCGCGCTCGCACGTGCGCACACTTGCACATACGGTCAGCGGAGATTTAAAAATTAATACGAGCTTGTCGAAGAAACGTTGCTGCGTCCGTGTTTCTTGTTCTTTTTGCTTCCCGTCGACGCGTTCACTTATCAGTCTGTGTAATCCGATTGTTAACAACTGTGCCTGGCTTTTGAAAGCAATTATCAAGTGCTCCGGTGAAAAACGTATCCCCGTTAAGCTGATTTAATGTAACTGCGCGACAGTCCGTGTTCGAAGCATGCTTGCGCCGAATACTCTGAACAACGATGAGAAAAGCTTGTACAGACTCGAAGCAAGATTTACCTTGAGCTAATTCTACCCACTAGAGTTTACTTAAATTTAGATTCAGAATTGTAGAGTAGATTCGGATGTAGATTCAGAATTTGTCGCAACGACGAAGCGTATCGAATAAAACTTGCTCTGTGTCAACGAGAATGTCTGACGATGGTAACTAGATTTCTTAGGCGGAGTTGCTTTCCAGAGGGTTAATCTTTATGAAGGTGAACATTTTTCAAATACAATTCTATATTTTGATCGAGTAACTAGCTTCCAGGCTGGAACATATCTATTTGTTGAAGAGTCATGGTATTTTCTTTAACGTAAAGGTTGTAGGCGGATATGGAGGTCAAGGGTATCCCTAATTGAATTTGCAATGGGCCATTCGACAGCTTAGCCAACGAAAATACTTTGTACCAATTTTCAACCCGGTACGTCGATATGGAGGTAGTAATAGGGTGACAAAGAAAATCAGAGTTTTCCGTGTTTTCTCTTATCCTCTACAATTGAAAATTCTGAAAAAAATCAGGCATATTTTAACTGCTAGAATGCGCATCTATGAATTTTTCTGAAATATCGAAAATTTTGGAATGCCGATTTCTTGTAGAAAGTATGAAATACTAAGTTTATATTTGTACAGTTTCAGCATCTCGTTGTGGTTGTTAACATATAATTTTTTCAGATTTTTCAAAGAGAGGGCACATAGTTAAAAAATAAAAAACCGGTCATTTATAAATGTTATGATATAACCTCCAAGGTTGTCCCGATTTCTGCCAGAGTGCGTTCCGAGCCGAACTAATCTAGATAATCACTTTTCAGTTGTTGCAATGTTACAGAACTAATAATATATAAATTAATGTATGCGTATATTATTAAGACGAGTACTAGACGGAATATGAATTCCATTCAATTATCCTTATCGCCCCTACATCCCTCCTGCGGGTCAAAATACGCGACACGTGCATTCCCGGGTTTAATGACTCGGCTCCGCGTAATAAAGATGGCAGTTCGTTGAAAAATTAATTTGGCTGTTTCGGTGCGCGAGCCTCGCGCGTCCACTTTCGAATTTCGCCCTCGGAACGTTCGCCGGAGGAGCATTGTTGCGATTGCTGCAGTCGCAGTATTCTTCATGCATCGCTGATGGAATTTTTTAGGAGCACCTGAGCAGAAACGAACGCATTTGCCTTTGGTTCCATCCCGGGGAGAGACCTCCAGGCTTTATAATGCCTTTCAGACGACTCGAAACTGCCGCAGATCCTGTCGCAAACAAAGAATTTGCGAGATCAGCGACATTGAGATTCGTTTTCTCGATTCTTCCCACGCGGAGATCTATCTCGCGAAATTCTACTTCGTTTCTGTATTTTAAATCTCGCAAGACGCGCACTATTCATGATTCCTGGTGTGGATGGATTTATTCTAATTCTCGTGCCTCAATTCCTGTTCGCTTGTTTTCGAATCTGCTTCTTTGAGATCGACGTTGATCTTCTTGTTGGACGTGATATGAAAAAATTGTACGATTAACAACCATAACGAGATGCTAAAACTGTAAAAATATGAACTTAGTATTGCGTAATCTGTACAGTAAAATTCGGTTTCGGTTTAGTTTAAAGCTAAAAATTTTGAAGAAATTCATAGATGTGCGATCTGGTAGGTAAAATATGCCTAACTTTTTTTCAGAATTTTCAATTGAAGAAAAAACGCGTTCGTGCAATGTCGAATATATTTCACAAAAGCAGGGAAAGGTTTAAAATACTGAAGATCTGATAGATTTTGTGTGCCAAGGTCTTAGGAAACATGAACAGTATGTACACAATTAACTTACATGCCTACAATGTCAGAAATGACTATACTAAAATCGAGAAAATCCTCTTGAAAGGGTTCAATTCGTACGTGAAATGCGCTGCGTCAATGTAGTATCTGCGCGAAATTTAATCAAAGTCTGCGAGCTGCAAGG
Organism: Lasioglossum figueresi; assembly: GCA_028455805.1. NCBI lineage: Eukaryota > Metazoa > Arthropoda > Insecta > Hymenoptera > Halictidae > Lasioglossum > Lasioglossum figueresi. The sequence goes on from CM052202.1 coordinate 10,671,309, forward strand.
AGATGAATCAAATTGCTCCGATTCTGTGGTAGTTTTGTAATGGCCGGTCGGCCAATGACCGCGTTAATTATTACCGGGACGCAGTTACCGAGGAAAATGGTCGAAAGCATTCTTGATGATTCCCCGCAGGCGAAAGGTTTTGTATCGTCATAAATGAAGTCCGATCGGGGGAACTGTAGACTGGGGATTTCGTGGTGGTCCAATTGTTTGTTGGTAAATCGAACGCGACAGGTTTGCAATTCCAGCAGAAACTCGTCGGATCGTGACGCGATCATGGAGTGGCTATTTTGCAACTGCGCGGGGAACCCGGTGGCCGGTGTGTAAACAAACGGGGAACTACGGGCCCGAATTAATTGAAACTTCGTCAAGTAGTGTGCGTCGCGCATCCTCGAGCCGTGTGTTTCGTTCTAGAGCAAATCGTAGTTTTGGCTCGGTGTCGCTGTCGATTCCACCATATCCATCTTACCTAAATCCGACTGCATATTATTTTCAGGAAACGCACGATAGGTCGCAACCTGAGAGAGCGAGCATTAACTCACAAAATTCCAGAACCCCTGAAATTATTCGAGAGTATCACATTTCCGATTTTAGAACAATTGTCGAAAATTCCAACTGTCATTTGTTTCAATTGCAAGCAATAATTCCACTGCGGAACATAGTCATTTGCTTTTCAATTCAGACTTTATCAAAGCTTGTCACTTCAGACTTTATCAAAGCAGTATTAATGGTACAACCGTGGAAGGGGTCATTCTACACGAGAAAATAAGTAAAAAATATAGTATAAAATTTTTCCACCCGAAGCTTCGTTTCCGAGAAAATTGAGTTTGAAATACCAGCGAACACGCATGTTATTCGATAGGAATCGTCTGACGCGTCTGACCATGAGCAACCAATTCTACTTCCTGCATATACTGAAGCGACACGACGGATACTTAAACTCGATTTTCTCGAAAACGAAGCCTCAAACAAAAAGATGTTATTTCTTTTTCTCGATTTATTGTCTCACGTAGAATCACCCCCTCCACGGTTGTACCATCAATACTGGGACACCCTGAATCTTCTTCTGCGCAAAGGTCCGACTGTGGGACGCACGGATAATTTCAAGAAGAAGTTTCGGTGTGAGTTTCCGTGCATATTCACGTATTTCAGGGGAATCATTAAAAAACATCAGAGCACTCTATGTTGAACGGCAAGAGCGGCGGAGGGGCCCTTAGGCTGAAGTGGCAAGAATCATTGGAACAATATGTACACGCGGCCGTCCCGCGATACCAGGGCACAGCATCTCGCCGGAAGAATGGGTGTGCCATAAATTTGCCCAAGTACCCAGTCATAAATTGAGAATGCAAGCCGCCCCGATCCTCCGGCAGGATGCTTTTCCAGGCCGAAGGAAGTAGTTCCAGCCGCTAACGCGAGAGAGCTCGCGTGAAAGGCTTCTCGCTAGGAAAATGCTTCCTCGTCGACTATAGACGCCCTATCGAAACCGTTTCTTCCACGTAACGCTTGGTCTACGATCTAGAAAGGAAATTTCTTCCGAGCTCGTTCCGTGGTTCCACAACAAGTGCCTTCGTACACGATCCCTGCTCACCCCCCGGGCTGATGGACTCGATCTTTCCCCTGAACGTTGCCCTCTTAACCTTTCACCAGTTAATTCGGCAGTCGAGGTTGCCATCGCGGCAATACACATACAGAGTGTCGGATTTACCTCGATGCGACACTGGAAAAGTGTTTGAACAAAAGTTGTTTGACACGGAGGAGGACGTTATGTGGTGTAGTGTAGTATGCGAGGGACATGTCGAAATTATTAACTTAATGTAATGATAAAATTGTTAATGCTTTCGGCGCAAGAGTTCGATCATTTGTTACATAATTTACAATGAAAAATCATCTTCAAGGGTTACTAGAATTGCGTCTGTGAACATTTTTTTTAACAAATTAAGAATATTTTGAAATTTAAGTTTGTGAATTCAGTGACAAATGATCGAACCCTTGCGCCGAAAGCATTAACAATTTTATTAACGACGAATACGATCGATAGAAAGCTGTAATTATTAATGTAATGACATTACGACTTTGACGTTATCACTTTTCTTGAGCACCATTTTCATTCGATGGCCGAGTACTTTCAAACGCTACAGTAGATGTTGGATCTAATTTAATATAAATGTGTCTTTACACTCAGCAAAAATCAATTAAATTCTTTCATATGTTATATATTTTTGTCTAGATAATCTGACAGTGCGGTGTTAGACGAATTCAATGCAGTGCTAACATAGTCATTCTCTTTCTTCATGAAAGATCGTAAAATTGTAAAAAATTTGCTAGACGTTTTCTCCCTCCAGTCCATATTTGTAGACAGCGGAGTTCGTCGATGTCACAATTGCGCCTCTACCATCGAATCCGGTGCTCGACTCTCGGAACTTTCGGCAAATCAGCCGGGAACAGGTTAGCCGTGCACGTTACTTAAATATTTCCGACGAAAGTCCTCTAATCGCTGGTACCCGAAGGATAACGATTCCAAATTGAATTTCCACGGCGCCCTTCGACGAGGTTCGGGGATTCTTAGCCGAGGCGTGGGTGGCCCGAAGTTTGCCCATAACTTCCATAACGTCGCGTCAACCCGCGCGATTCGTATTTAAACTTTCCGCGAGAGAGCCGGCTCCGCTCAAGCTGCGCTGATCCCGGGGATCTAGCGCGGAGGAATCGCGGGATTTTTATTGACTCGAGAGCAATCGAATTCTCCTTTCGATATGCCACGGCTGCTCGATATTCAGATATCGGGGAGAATGGTAACGCGACGCCCACGAGTACACGGTAGTTTTTCGCGATTGCCGAGCTGCTCGTATTCCCTTGCAATCCCATCCGGTCCGGTCCTTGCAATCCTTTCGTTTCCATCGCGCACCGTATCCACTCTAATTCCGATTCAACGTCGCCAAATCGAGGGATCCGAGCCAGAGACTTTCCAAATCTAGCTCCCACCTGTGCGCCATTGCCCTGCAGATAGTACCTTAATTGCGAGTACTAAAAAACAGTTACGAAACAGTGAACTTCGTTAAACTTTACGCAATACGTTGCTAAATATGCCTCGCAAGTAACTAAATTTGATACTCCACGCTGCACTTGGCACATCCTGCATAACGGCCCTGCGTCGTTGTAAGCTTGTAATTAAACTGCGGTTCTTTATGCGGCATAAAAATTGTAAGAGGAGCCAAACTGAAATTGTTTTCTCTCATTAACAATTTTAATATAACAAACACTTATGCAAAATAAAAATGAAGACTGGAATTAAAAAAGGCTGCAAGCGGCGTTTTTTAAAAAATTGTTTTTCCGCAAGTAAGGTTGAAAGTTTCCCGACGATTGCTTACAAGTTTTCAGTTGGTTACAAGATTGGTTACACTCATTGTTGTATAAATGCATAATCAGGTTGTATGTTTCTTTGGTTTTCTATGTTAGGTATCGTAAAAATGTTTACTTCTCTTCAACCGTGTCGTACATCGATGTACTGTAACAATACCGGCGCTCATGCGGATACTTTCTTGGATGCTATCGAGCGAAAATGTCCACGCGTGAGTGCCGTTCTCAGCCAAGGCTGTTGCTCCAACCTGTCCCCGATGCTTTTGATTTTACGGTCCGTTTCGAAACCTGTCCGCATTCGGTTAGCAAGCGTTTACAGTCGAACTTGTATCGCGTTTAATACGTAGCGAATTTAGTGCCACTGTTGGACCGATTTCGCGCATTTGCGGCGCACGTTCGAATTTACTGCTCGGTAAAATCCTGCGGGGGGTGCCGAAACTTTACACCCACTCGCTGGTTTTCCTCGTGCATTTTTCGGATGCGAGAACGAATATATTGTTCGTTGGATTCTCTGTAGAATGTCGCTTGAAAAAAGTACCGCAGCCGTACCGATTTTATCCATTTTTGTGGCGGTTTAGAGTTTGTAATTTAATGAAATGTATTTATTTAAAAATTTCTTTTCTCCTCTGTGGAATTAACAAGGAGGAAGACTCCCTAATGATTGTATCTCTGACGAAAAAATAGTACGGTAAGGGAATTAAGACTCAACAATAAGCATCGTTAAATATTACAAAACTTTATATCCCTTCGCCCCGTGCATTCAACCAACGTTTAAAGTTTCAAACAAACATGATTACACCGCCTGGCAACTAGCATTCCCGCAAATTGGGTAGCTACCATCGTACCATAAGCACCGACCGAACAAAATCTGAATTGAACGAAGACAGTCAGAGTCCTGGGCAGGACCATAAACACACGGACGTTGAAGTTTCCATGAGCAACTATTATTTTCAGAGTACGTCGGTGTACGAGCGCATCGAGCGCACGTTGAAATTACATCGTTGCCGTTTTATTACCATCTCTGTTGCGTTCCGCGAGCCAGGAATTGTAACGGAGAAGCATGAATTTCAAATCTGTTAAAAATTGCAAGATAACCTGGGGCGCGTCGGACACGTGCCATCTTCTACCTGTTTCCCGGTGCTAAGTCAAATTTTATCCTGTTGCGTCAAGAAGGTATTCTGGTAATTCATTTTTAGAAAGTCGATCTTTTGTTTGTATGTTCTTTAAATGTAATTAAGTGTTACAGAATTTGTTCGAAGCGACGTAGTTGTAGATTTCAGAAGAACCAGAGTCATGACAACAGTCAACGCATGTTTCCAAATCTCTATAAAAACTATACAGAGAGAAGTCATTGCATTCGTCTCGATACATACTATCAGAACGTAAATAAAAATCTTCATCTATGAAACAATTAGTAGCATCATATTACGAGCGTCTCGACACCAAGTAAGTTTGGTGTAATGCATTTTTTTCTATATTCAAAAACGAGCGAGTTATTCGGGTGACCTGTTGATAACGCTCCACGCTGTATAATTCGTGTAATTTCGACAGTTTTCACATGAAAAAAATAATTCGCGTACTTAAATTACCCGTTCATATGTGTGCAAACTCCCGACGCGAAAAGTTTAGCAGTTCTGTTGAGAAAAATTTCTGAAAATAAAAGACAGCCAGCAGCCTCCAGCAGGCTCTCGTATGCTGTCTCAGACATTCGCAGATCCCTTGAATTCCGTGGAATTCGCGATCCGTCGCAGACAGCGTTCGCACTCCGAAACAGAATTTCTCCGTTTCGCGTTGCCAATCAGCTCCGATGTTATCGATTCTCTCTAAGGATATCCGGAATAAACTGCGGAGACGTCCAATACGTCCATCAAATCTCTGTCAATAGTGTTTATTCTTGTCTGCTCCGCTCTGCTCCATTGTTCCATTTTATTCAGCCGTTCGACCGAGGGGATTTCTGAAAGCCCCGCCATCGGCACGCGTCCCCAATTTTAGATCCTTCAATGTGCCCATCGATTCGACACCGAACGCATCAAAGCCGCCAGATTTATTTCGCGATACAAAGACACCTACCGCTCTTCCCGATTCATGAGCACTCCATTTTAAGCCGTTTCCCAGTTTTAAGAATTGGAGACTGTACGGAACAACTCGGTTTACTTCTGCACGATACGTCTGATCAAGGTTAAGGCGAATTTACGGTTTTTCAGTTTGGATGTACGTCGCTGAGGAATGATTCACAATGAATGTGAAAGATGAAACCTAAAGTACTGATAGCAACGTTTGGTAGAATTGTTTAATTACAAATAATTTTTAAGGGCTGCGCTTGTTTCATTGATTCTATTTCGTTTACTTCGTGGGACTCGTTAGACTCATCCTTGCACATTAATGCTCACTATTGCTCATCCTTGTACATCCTGTTAGTCCAGTTCTAAAACGTGCATCTGCTTGCACGATCAAAATCGGGGTGATCTAACACCGTCGAGGCGGTAAAATCGTCGGCGATCGCGCGGATCGATCGCAAATGGTAGTATTTTTGCACGAATTGGTTATTTTCGAGCATTCCATCGTGCTCGGGGGAGTACCGTTGATTTTCTTGGACAGTGGGTTCGATCAAAGTGAAATTTTTCCCGGTGCAGAAATTGTGAAAACGTGAATGTCGCTATCCGTCCGATACCCGCCGCTATCCGTTTCATCCTGGCGATTTTCGAAGGGCTTTTCGCGCACCGAGTGTCCCTTCCGGCCGACAATAAACGCGCGCGATGCACGCAGCCGTGCGTATCTGCATGGAACGTGTCGGAGGATACCTTTTTCCTCTCTTTCTATCTCTGTCTCTTTTCCTCTGCGAAGCATTTCAAAATGTCCCGCACGTGCCCGGAATGTCCACGAGATCGGGAACGAGAGGTTTGAAGCGACAAAAGGATTCAGGAATTGAGTGCCGTCGCGTTGCGTCGCGTCCCATCGGTGGTAAGTGCGAGGAGGCAAGAGAATGTAGACGGTCGAAGCCAAGAAAACGAACGCAGAGTGAAAGAGAAAGCACCGTGGCGAGGGGAAAAGAAAGGATGGGACAGGGAAGATAGAACGAGGATCTGAAGAGCTCCCCGGTTGCAGAGGAAAAATAAAGAGATGAAAGGGAAGGGATTCGCTAAAACAAGATAGAATCGCTGCAGCGAGAAAGCGAGAATGGGCACTGTAAAATGCGAGCAGATCGACGGTAACGGTAGGAAATGCGGTGAAAAAGAACGAACAACCGGGAGAGTTAACGGTAGCTCAAAGAGGATCGCTGAAGGAAAGGACAAGAACCCGACTGAAAGGGAATCGGCAACGAACGGGATACATTATGAACGAGCTACGAGATCCGAGATTGTTGTCCCTGATAATGTTAAGCGAGATGGTCTTACACGCATACCGAGTGTGCCGCGATGTCATTTGACTGTGCAAATCATTTTATTCGAATGCCTTTCTATTAGCGGGCTATTAGTAGTTGACGTAGTTTCGGATCGTGTGACAAATCTATAAGGTCGTTGTCAAAAATTGTCGGTCTCTCGCGAGTTGCCGGGGGCAACGGATCTCTCTGTCTTGGAGCTTCTCCGGGAGCTCGGAGGAGTCTCTGGACCTTGGTGGACTCTGGTAGACATCCTTTCCCTTTTCTTACATCTCCTTCCTACCTTCGCTTTCCCTCCCCTAGATCTCTCCAACCGATTCCTAAATCCCCTCTCTCCAATTCCCTAGATCCTTCCCTACCTTAGCTTTAGACTGTGTTCTGACCGTGTTGGACTCTGACAGACATCCTTTTCCCTTCCCCACATCCCCTTCCTATCTTCGCTTTCTCCCCCCAAGATATCTCCAACCTATTCCTAGATCCCCCTCTCCAATTGCCTAGATCCTACCCTACTTTGTGTTTAAACCGTGTTCTGGTCGGTGTTTTTGAGCATTCGAGGGGTTGGATCGAAGACAGGAGATTGAGAATTATATAGTATTCTGTCAATTCGACGGCGTGGATCAGAATCGAGGAACGACAGGCGAGGGTTAAAGTAACTGTCGTCCGCGATCGTCCATCATCGAGCTGTTCGGAGCGTGTTACGAGTAGATTTGGAAGACGTCGACGATCGTTTCTGCGGTGCCAACACGCTGGAACTGCTCCAGCAGCGCAATCGCTAATCGGCCGAAAGCGAGTCGGCGCTGTCATCCACGGGGCAGGAATCCTCTCAAACAGCAGATAACTTCGTCAAGCAGTTTAGTGGGCCAGAGGTACTAATCGCGGTTGCATCGCGGTAGACTGTCACCGGGACCGACAAAAGGGGAAGCGACAATGCGGATGTGATTAATCTCGAGCGATATCGTTGCATCCGAGCCGTGTCTTCCTGTTCGACCAACAGTGTCTCCCTGGCAAACGGAGAGAAAGCGAAAGAGAAACAGAGAGAGAGAGAGAGCGAACGGTGTACGAGGGATGGAAAACACGAAACCTCGAAACCGACGGAACCGAGACAGACACAAAAGGCTTTTCGAAGGCTGTGCGACGAACTCGTTTTGCATCCTCTGCGAGGCAGACCAGTGCGTGTACCAGCGAGCACTTAACGCGTATCGGTTGCCAGAGGGTGGAGGCTCGAGCACCACGGAATTACGCTCCCTTTTGTTTATTCCGAGCGCAAAAAAAAAAGTGTACGCACGGGCACACGCCTTTGACGCGATCCACGTCAAACCGTGCACAGCTTTGTCGAGAGCCGCCACAGGGAACCGTTTCCAGCGGTGTAATCAAGCGATCGGCTAATTTACACCCCGTCAAAAATAACTCGACGCTGATTAATCGACGCCCGGCCGAAATTATGCGATTAAAGGCGGCCAGATGAAATTTATCGGACGCGCCGCTAATCAACCGATCGGTACGTAGATGACTTTCATATGTCGGCGTTTCGTATCAAGGGAAATGTGGCGTTACCTCTATATTTGCTAGAGTGCCATATAATGTCACGTTTAATTTGATTTTAACACGATTTCGCTGGAACGATGTGGTTACGGAGAGATGAATTCAAGTTGTAGATGTGTGATGACTATTTTTCAACCTCACGCTTTTTATATTAAGAGAGGAATGGTACGAAATTCGACATGGCAGGAAATTGCACCGAAATAGCACATGCTCGATTCGACTCTAATATGATCTCGCCAAAAATAACAAAGCCAAGGGAGGACCGAAACGAAATGATGGATCTATGACAGCCGTGGACATTTACGTCAAGAGAAATAAATGATATCAGCCTGAATAAGGCAGTCTATCGTGCATTGGAACATCACGAATATTTAAGGAAGAGCCGCAAGGAACAAAATTTGAAGTTACAACAGATAAAATGATCGTATCTGACCTTTTCACAGTGTTCATTTTCTGTGAACTTTCCCGAAAGCAGCGTTGCGCAGAGAACGAGTCTCGAGATTTTGATGCATTATTTTCTATTCGGTGACGAGATCGGCACTGAAATATTCATTTCGCGGCCCTCGATTCCGGAGTTGATCGGTCGGGTGGTCCGGGAGCTGCTAAATTCTCGATCGAGTCGTGGAGCGTTCCCTCGGCTCGGCGCATACAAAGCAGCGCTCGCTCTTTACGAGAGTTTGTCCACACGCGAGCGTGTGTTGCTCCCCGTGTCACGATTCGCAATAACAGCCGGGTTTGCCGGTCCGTGAACGAACCCAGCGAAAACGCGCTGTCTTACCTCTCCGGGTCCCGGATATCCGTTCCTCCTCGTAAATTCTTTACGGTTTCGTGACCTTCCGACATTTTTTCGCTGGTTAACCTCTCACGATCGTCCGCCGGTTAACATTTCCGAACTCACGGAATTATTTAACCCTCGATCGGACCAGGCCTGTGCGCTCGCACAACTATTCCGTCCGATTCAAAGATTAATATCTATGGGCCGGGGCCACAGAGTACATCAAATCCGCGATTCCTACGATGACGGTCTGTTCCGTCGCGCAGGAACAGTACACGTGGGTTTCGTTGCAACAATATTCATGGTACGTTCGTGACTAAACATCTTCCTCGAAGATGACGCAAATTAGGGTCATTCGGCGACAATTCGAGACATCTGGCAAATGTCTCGTTGTTGTATATCTTAAAGAACAATGTACCATAGAATTGGTCCCTTCGAACGACGATTGTTCCTTTCGAGCCTCGTCGCGCCTCCTTCCCAACGCTCCTTCAGAACAGCGAGAAGGAGATGTCAACAGTCGAATCCTGCTGATTGGTAAATGCAACTTTCGGCAGGAACCAATCAGCACATGTTTTTCCTCGTCGCGTTCGGACAGAAAATCGAGTTCCGACAGTTCCATCTTAGCTTTCGGACAAGCATCATCTTTTAATCCTCGGTTTGACAAGTACAACGCACCGGCCGTTGTCTTGTCATTCAAAACGGGATAAGTGTCGAGACGTTACATTGCAGTAGTTCGTTGTCCAGCGATCGGGACAACCGCGCTAAATTCCGCGTCATTATTAATCGAAAACCCCTCGCGTGCGCTAGCGTCTAAGGCAGGACCTGCTAGAATTGCCTTACCGACGAGTCCGCTAGCAGGTCCGGGACGAAACGCTTCTTTAACGTATTCCTGTCAATCAAACCAATCTTTGTCTTATGTAATCGCCTAACCCATTGAACCGGCTACCCAAGATTAATTTGGCGGGTAGTAACAGTCGTGCGAGGGAATTCGCGGGTCGACGCGTCCGCGAGCAATTCGGGCTCAAGCCTTACAAACTTGAGTGGAATCCATCCGCGCAACACCCGTGAGTGTCGCCTCAAACACACGACATAACACGGTCCATCGCTCGATGTTTGGTTGCGTTGAGTTAGTTTCGTCGACTTGCTGCGGCATTTTTATCGCCGCCGCAGCGTTAAAATGTAATCGCGATCGGTCGCCGACCGACAGTTCAACGCTCTATAATGCATACCAACATTTTTTTCCCGTTGTTTTCGCTGGCGATCGGTAATAATACAGGATCGGCTGCATTGTCCGCGAAGTCGGGGGATCGATTAAATATTGGCGAGTTCTCTGGCTAGCCAAAAATTTGATATGCGACCGTCCATCATTTTTCCGGTCCGCTGAAACGCGAAGCGATCAGGTAACAGTTTCGAATCGCCAAAGGGGAAAAGCGCCACGAATTTTCAGTTTCCCGGTTTGATATCATCTGAATTTTAATTTTTTTCGGGCCGTGCCGGGGTACGACCGGTTCGTCGATCGCGCCGATAGAGAAACTTTCAACGTTGAAGCCGATAGCACGGAAACACCGATGGCAAAATTGATCGAACGCCCAAGATTCGCGACGATATCCGATGCGCGTCCTAGCGATTGCTTTTAATACCCACACTGTTTGCGTTCGATTCCGCACGCGGCCGAATAAACCGGCTCGGAAGTACTTTCGGATGTTTTCCCTAACGGTCTGTGCCTTTCCTCCAATTTGCCTTCTTGTCCGTTTCTTCTTCTCCGTCGGTCTCCTATGTCGAATTAGCGACGTTCGCTACTCCGGGAGAGTATCTTTGTCACGAGTAAACGGGCAACTTGATTAAAACTTTCGTTCGAGCAACGTGCCTCGAAGAAGGTGCACGGAGTAGAGCGGCGAGTCGCAACCAGAAAACTGTGGGAATAGGTCTGACGCTGAACTGCTCGAACCTTCAGATCCTTCGAACCTTCACGGACAACGTCGATCATCCATCGTGATCCACCATCCGTTCAAACCTTCGCTTCGTACAGGATGAGTCACGTAACGTTTATACCTCAAATATCTTTGTTGTTTCCAAAGATAAAGGTGGAGTAGGGTAAGTTCGTAAACGGAACAAGTGCATATACTGGTTATTTTTATTATAAGGTGAGCGAAATTTCTCTAGCTTGTATTTATTAATGTACTATAAGTTAATATGAACTATTTGACATAAATGGCGCCCAAGAATAAAGGTGTTTTCCTCGCTTAAATCAACCAGTGCTAAACAGTTACGTGAGAAGTAGGGAAGAGGTTGGGTTGTGAGACGGGTTGAGTTGTGAGACAGTCGTTTTTATCCATCGCGCAATCGCGACAATTCCAATTTGTCTGCTGTCAAATTTTTGTTTTGACGTCTGCTAGTTTTTGTGCTAGCACCGAGGTGTATAGACGTGTTGCTTGTATTAGATACGGATATCGTGTGTAAACACATCGTGTAAAACTTTTACTCATTTTTTTAAAAACATTATTTTATTGAGCGAATCGATTGAAAAAGGTGAGTGCGATGCATTTTCATTTAGTGTTTTCCTTACATTTTACGATGCAATATTGAGTTTTGCGCATATACGAGAAAAACATTGTTTTTTCTGTGACATTCGGAATGGCATCATGGTTGGGTTATGAGACACCATAGTGTTGGGTGGTGAGACACTAGTTTTTTTTACTAGAAACGAACTAGAACTGTCAAATATCGTTGTTTGCGTTAGAATTAAGTGTTTATTTGTTATTTAACGTTTGTTTTGGTTTATTTTTTGAATTTATAATCATTGTAGGGACCAGTCGAGGAAACTCGAAGTCCTCGAAATTATCTAAGCGTAAAAAAACAGATGAACACGATTTATGGTGTGCGTGACTAGACAAAGCTATTTTTGAAAGAAAAAATAAATCACCATCCGAAGAGGATGTAGACTTTTGCATCATTTGTTTAAGGTTTTTGCCGAAAAAATTGATCGCTGCCAAGTCTATCGAATGCAACACATGCCAGCGCCCTGTTCATTTGAAGTGTGCCGATATGGGCAGACGTTCGTTTTTCACATGCAAACATTGTGACAGCGACTTGGATGACGAAGAGGAAGATCATTATCGAATCCTTCCATTCATTATATTTTTTTTTACTTTTCTTCGCCATTCTTTGCTTTTTTTCAATTTTTTGCCATTCTTTTTAACTCCTTTGGTCACTCAATGATATTAAAATAAATAAAAATTCATTTTTGCATAAAGTTACATGGGTTTTACTTTATATTTTACCACTTTTAGTTGATTTTTCCGAGTGTCTCACAACCCAACCACTTTTTCAGGAAGTTAAAAAACATGTCCTCGGTAAATTGGCCATAAAATTTTACTTGTTGATCAAATCACGAAACTTTTTACATATAAAAGTTGCGTATTTCCTTCACCTTTCCAACGGTATATAAAACTCTTTGATATCTTCTTCAAGCAAAAAGATACAGACCAAAAACAAAACCCGTATCATAACCCAACCTCTTCCCCTACATATACAACTTTGCTCTTGTCCCGTTGCACATGAAACAAGGTTTGAAAGCATTTTTAACTCAAAGTTACAGAGTAGTTGACATTTTGTACAATATTCTGTAAAAATGAAAATTTTCAAGAAAAATTAGAATCCTACGTAATATTAATTCACCGCTAACACTGTGCAAAGTGTTTGATATCGACAGCGTTAAGTATTTACATACCAGACTGAAAATTCATAAGTTGAAAATCCAACTTTACAAAAACCAGCCTGCACTTACTGCATCTTACATTAAATGTCTTGAGGACAAAGTTGAATGGCAAAATGGCGATCACACGACACCAAAAGAATTTCTGTTTTTGTCATTTTTTTACAGATATCAAGGTGAATTTCATTTTTTTAAATGGAACCACCCTTTTTTAAACATCTACAATGAATAAAAATTTGCAGTATATTAACAACACGAGGAGAGAATGAAGTTGGAAGAAAAATAAATTTAAGCACCTGTGAACATTTAGCAGCAATTAGGAAACCCCACACTTCGTTCATGAAAACGATCAGCGTTATCAATAGCAATTATTAGCAATTTGTAATAATATAGTAAATTTCAGTACAAATCAATTGACATTCAGTGACGTTGATTCCATGAAGAGCACTTTAAAGTGCCGGTCGACGATGTCTTCTTTGTTAATTTCGCAGGTTCTTCATCCGAACGAAAACTGAACTCAAAAATACGTTTTGTAGAGTTATGTCAGTTGCATATATGCTGAAAAATTCGTTGAAATCGGGCAACATTGCCACGCGTTCGAAACCATTGTTAAAAATAACGAAATAACAGTGCTTTCTAACTTTCAACCTGCAAGTAAAACTTACATTGTTTCGCTTGTTTCACCGAATTATTAGACGTGCAAATTTCCATTGAAAATACTCGTATCGAGTCAACGAAAACAGAAAAGTTGTAAAAAAGTGAGCTACATTTTCTGAACTAGTCATTATAAAATCGAAAGTACTCGAGCAATTACGAATTCATTTCCGTGAACGATCTTCTAAAATCTCGAAGAAATGCAAGCAGCTCCATCGCTCGTTTCCTCGCGATTCCTACAAACAAATGCGATATACCTATTCCCGCAGGATTTTGCACAAATCCAGTAAACTGGTCGTTCTGGAATCCGTAAAGAGCACGAGTAGTTTGAGTTAATTCTGCGAAGAGTTCTTTCGTTTCAAAGGGTGCACCGCTTCCGACAGACTGTAAGTGGCGAGCAGCTCCGCGCGGCATCGATAAAAGTATCATCTCGAAACAATCAGACGAATCGAATAAAACGGCAGAATTCAGCGTTGCGCCATCGCGCCGTCGTCCGCGTTGCGTCGTCGCCGAGCAGCTCTCTTTTATTTCGAGCGCACGATCCTATCGGATTTCTTTCGGGTTGTCGTCGTTCGGATGTGAAACCGGATCGCGCGACGAGCAGGATGCAAATAGAGGACTCGGTACATTGTTTTAAAATCTGTCGAGTACTTTGTGTTACATCGTTACAAGAAGCGGACCTAAGAAATTGCAGATCCGTGCTCTCGCTGATTTCCCGCCTGCGTCGAACACGCTCTCCGCCCGGTAAGCGGCTTACGGCGCTCGCGTTGCTCGTCCCGAGTCGCGACTCGCCTTGTTATTTCTTGCGAGTTATTGGAAATTTATGCACAACCGAGAGAGACAGGAAAAGAAGGAGAGAGAAGCGAAAGAGCTGTCAGCGTTACCGAGCGGGATCGATCGATCGAGGATTATTCGTTTCGACGATGCGACGGAACTCCGCTTTCCGACGCGAGAAAATCTTTCGCGACGAACGGCAAACTTCCCTCGTTAGACTCCTGTTTATTACACCGACTCCACTCCTCTTCCGTTCTCTGAGCCACTCTTCTCTCCTGTCCGTCCAAATTTTTACAATCCCTTACAAATCTGCCTGCAATCGTCGAATTGTCTGCGACAATTCTGTCAATCGTTGCAAAATCACGGCTTTTCAAATCGACTTGAGCGACAGCTTACATTCTTACACTCGGAGATATTTATTTTGATTTATTCGACCTTCTACTTTTACCGTGGTGTCAGTCCGTTGCCAAAGAGTATATTCAGTTGGGAACGTTGCCATTCGGACGCAGCGGTTTTCCTCAGCTCTGTAAAATTCGGCACAGCCGAAATTAGTCGATCGATTTCAAACCAAGGAATTTATAATTAGGTGAGTCACCCTTTGGGTTCATTAGCTAATTGAAGTTATGAATACACGCACAGGATCTTGCGAAAATGGCGATACAAGCGACTATTTCCACGAGCTCGAGTAAGAAATGCGAACGGAGTTGAACTGCATTCGAAATGTACAATGACACACATGCGGAAGCCTCGGAAAATATTTTCCCGAAGGATAAAATTACTTTCAAACGACCTCAAGAATCGATCGTTTCATGGTTTTCCATTTTTGGAACACCCTTACGATTAGTTTATTCGAATTTACCTGGAATCATTGAATTACTGTTAGCTTACATCGGGTACTTCCCACCTTTAAATGTACGAGATGCAGAAATATATGAAGTGTCTTACTTTGTCGAGCATGAAATTTTGGGACTGGGTTCCTTCTTGACTAAAATGTCGTTAGCCGTTTCTTCTCAGAAACACTGTGTGGGTGTGTGTGGTGTCGTCGTAATTGTTGGAAATGGGTTAAGATAATCACAGAAACACTGTTGAATTAACTTTAAGAATATTTTATTACACAGCGCGGAAGGACGACTTGTCTCTTTGCCTAGTGGACTCGAAGCGAAGAAAGAAAAAGGAAAGTTGTAAGGGAGGAAGAGTTTATCTGTCGCCCCCTTGACTTTTAGGAAAAACCCCAGCCTGCATAGTTTACAGCACGGGCCCTTGACTACGACGAATACCAGGCCTATGGGTCCGGTGACATATAACTGGTCTATTGTTCTTTAATAGAGAACCTACAGTGTTTCTCATATAAACGAAATTCATTTTTGCACTGTGTTGCAATATCATTACCAATAATCCAACAGTAATATGTACTCATTCTTCATCATCGTATGTTTTAAAAAGTTCACGCGGTATACAGGGTGTCTCGAAATTCCTTTAACATCCGGAAATGGGAAATTCTTGAGATCATTTTAAGCTACATTTTCCTTTGCAAAAACGGTGTCCGCGGTTTTGTTTAGGAGTTATTAACGAAAAACACGGACCAATCAGAGCGAACGGAGTCCGACTCGACGACAGGTCCCGCTTAGCGTGGCATCGCCGTTGGCCGAGCCAGAATCAATCCGCTGTAGCCGTGCTCCGATTGGTCCGTGTTTTTCGTTAATAATTCCTTAACAAAGTCGCGGACGCCATTTTTGTAAAGGAAAATGTCGCTTCAAACGATCTCAGGAACCTTCCACTTCCGGATGTTGAAGGAATTTTGAGACACCCTGTATACTTTACCGAGGCAGAGGCAAGCTTTCGGGAATTTCTGGAGCCGCAGCGAATTTTTGCAGCCGATTAGAAGGAGCTGCGGTAATCGAAACAAGAGGCATGGTTAATTGCGCATCCACGAGCAACTCTCGCGGTAAAGATGAGAGTCCCGAATTTCTACGTACCGGTTCACGCCGATTGATCACGCGCTCCGCCGAGCGAAAATACGTCACGCCAAAGTACCGCTAAATTACTCAAGCTCTCGCGAGAGGCTGCACTCGAGAAATTGCAGGATGCACGGTTCGCGGTCGCGCCGCTGCGCTGCGTACGGTTCGTCAACCGTACGATTCTTTGCGGTTTAAGCAAACGTTTCCCGCAAAGTATCGAGCTTTGTCTCGACGTTTATCCTCTCGTTCAAGAACTCGACAATTTTCGACAGTTCGCAACGTCATTCTTCAGCTATGCTCGCACAAGTAGCAACATCTTATCGTTCTCGTTGCCTTCTTTTGCCTTTCACCGCCACGCAAGAAGAAGAAAGCGACAAAAAGTTCAGACATAGCTTTAGAGAGAAGGAAAGCGCCGCGAAGAAAATTCTGATCGGTCCCGCGAAGTGCGAGCGCAACAGTTTGAAAGAATCGAGTATCGCATCCGCGAGGATACGTCTAAGATCAATAGTTCACGGCCAAGCGTGCCAGGCTCGCGTTAGATCGCCGGCAATTCTCTAATTAAGGAACACGTTCGAGAATTTGTTAGGCTCGTTGTCACGCTACCGCAGTCTCGCGTGCCCCTAATCGGACACGAGGCTGTTTGTTAATCACGTCACGCGCACTTGACTGACTTTTCAGGCTGCATTCTCGGAAACGAAACTTTATGCCGCAATTAAAGGAAACATGGCCTGTGTTCGTGATCCCTGCGCCATGTATTGCGAACGCGTCTTTAAGACCAGCGCTCTTTTTCTGTACATCACGGGGCCCCGGCCCGGCCGGTCAGGCTCGCTTGAGCTACGTGTCTGCAAAAATTCTTCTTGGTTAATTAATCGACGTCTTGCGGCGGATTCCGTTCCATCGCCCTACGGTTCTAGGTAAAATCAATTTCTGTTTCACTTCAGTTTGTTACAATTCTTAGTATCGGTTTGGTGCAACTTTTACGAACGGCGACTGTCAGAACACGCATTGTCAAAGTTGAAAGACGGAGTTTTTTCCAATAATTAAATAAACAATTTTATTTATACCGACAGCAAGACGGTTCTCAAGACGGTCCTCAGCGACCACTGGAACTTATACATGCGAATACAAAATCGAAACCTTGAAGATAGACATAGTTATATGTAAATTACGAGAAAAACTTGGGTGACGCTCTTATCGTTATTGAGACAATCGCTTAAATTGTTAGGAATAGCTAAGCGACGCGAAAGACGGACTCGGTTGGGCTGTATAGACCGATTAGACCGCACTGTTAGGCCGTGATCGCGTTTGCAGGTAAACGGATATTTTCGGACTGGCAAATGCGCAATCATGGGATCCTGATCGAGGGAGCAGGCCTCGACTTTTGCCGATCAATGAATCGCTGCTTAACGAGCGAAGTTGCAGTCGGCTCGGCGCGGCGCAGCGCGGAATGAATGCAGTCCCCGCGCCGACACGGGAAAGTTTCGTATCCCTCTCTAAGTACTCACAATTGCGGTGGTAACTCGAGGCAAAGTGCAACTGCACCTGGCACAATTCGAAACATTCCAGCGAGGCGATGGATAACAATTCAAGGGATCTTCGCCCGGTCTTTCCTATCCCTTTTCTCGTCCCCCCGTCCGCGTCTTTCACCGTCGTCTCTGCTGCTTTTCGTCGATTCTCCCTGCCTTTTGCCACCGTCAAAGACGGCGCCGCGCCGTTACCCGTCCACCCACGCTTCGCAATTTCTTCGCCGGGCGAAACGAAGGATTTTAAACAACTCGAAACGAAGCTAACGCGAGAACGAGGCGATTGTGTCTAATTGAAAGACGCTACCGCCTGTCCCTCACCCCCTACACCCCCCACCCAAGTGGAAATTTCATTCGACCGTTTTAACAATCAACCTCCGCCCACTCTTGCTTCCTCTTCCTTCCTCTTCCTTCTCCTCCTCCTTCCTCCTTTTGCTTCTTCTTCTCCGGCAACTCGGCCGAGCTTCACCGTGAAAAATTGCGCGGCTAATTAAGTTACGCAACTTTTAATTACGTCACTTACATCGGAGTTCTCCCGCGTCGCGCGAATAATATCCCCGGAACCATTATTCTTTTTATTGTCCACGAGAACTTATGATTGGCGCTGCTGCTGCCTGCAGATCGGCTCGTTTGCGATGCAACGCGACGCGACGGTGCCTTGCGTAACGAAAATTTCATTTTTCTCAACTTCGATGTTTGCAAATTGAATCGACGACGACAGAAGAGGGCGGGGCTAGGGCGGGGTTCGTGGATTCTGGAGCGATTGGAATCGCTGACGATAGTTTCTTATGCTTGCTCCATTTTGGGTACAATGTATAGGTTGCCCTGATCGCTTCTGCATCTGGCGCAACGGCAGGGTTGTGGCAGCGGGCGGAGCATTCAGCTCTCAGAAGTCATAGGGTAATTATTGTGGGATTGGAAGTTCTTGGATACAAACCGTGTGTGTGTTTATATCTATTTATTAACAAGTAAAACTATACTACATGTAAATGGTCTACACGACTATTCTACGCCTCGGTATCCACGACTATCGCCTTTCGCTGCTCGAACCACACTGATTGCGTCTTTCCCGAAAACCATTCTTACTCCCTCGTCTTTATTCTCTCTCTCTCTCTCTCTCTCTCTCTCTTTCTCTCTCTCTCTCTCTCTCTCTCTCTCTCTGTGTCTCACAACTAACGTCGATGGAGACAAACCAGGCATAGGCCTGCATTTTGTCATCTGGTCCCTCGCTCTAAGGCTCTATCATAAACAGAGGCCACTTGGGTCCTACGGTACGCACTCGCAATCCCACATTATTAGACTGCGGATTTTCTGCATTTATGACAAAAATGGGACGTGCAATTTCAAGCAGTGGACGATTTACGAAGATTTAAGGACATCGGTAAATGAACTTCAGCTTCGTAAGACGATTAAAAGGAAAAAGAAGTTTTTATTTGGCTCCTGTGTCTTGCAATCAATGCAAACTGTTCGGAATATAGCGGAGGTGAGACAAGGTTCGTCTCGAAGGGAAACAGATGGATGGAAACAATAGAACGAGAGTACCAGAGAACTACGTATATTATAACCAGAAAGAGAGTCGGAATACAGAGTGATCAGTCGATCGAGGAATAGAGCGTTCACAAGCGAGAAGCTGAGTCGCAAGCGCGTGACAATAGACGCAAACAGATATCAATCGAGGTGCGAAAGATAAGCGAAGAGAAGACTAGTGAGCGCACATGCCGTTGTCTTTTATAGTGTGGTGGGCCATCGGTTTCGGAAGGAACAAGGAGTGTTGACTTTGAAATTGAACAGCGAGGATCGTAACAACGGACAGGTTGTAACAAAATTTAGTGTCATGGTTTTGGCAGATGGTTGTACACCTTCCGATCGGTGGAAATTTGTTGAAAGAAATTGCCGCAAAATTGACTTCGCCCTTGAACTTCAAGGTCAAATCTTTTTATGCTTGTATCGCGTTTTACTGGCCAAAAAAATGTATAAAAATTTGATCTTGAATTTCAAGGTAAAAGTCAGTTTTGCGGCAATTTCTTTCAACAAGTCTCCACCGATCGGTAGGTGTACAACCATCTGCCAAAACCATGACACTAAATTTTGTTACGCCCTGTAGGTTAGGGCAATGGCCTAACGAACGATGCTGCGAGGGAGACAAAGGAATTGGGTAACGGATTTGACATTAGGATAGAAGGATATGATGGCCCACGCGACAATAATAACGAGTTCGATGACCTACCGACACGGCGAGGTTTACAAACTCGATCGATTACCTCGCCGGTTGTCATCGAACTCGAACAGCTGATATCGTCGGTGAGGCACAAACTATCGAAACGCGAGAATTCTTATGCCTCACCGAGGACTCGTACACGAAATCTAAACAAGTGAGATAATCCCCTCGTTGAACACAAAAAATTTTTTATTTTGCATAAAGATCCGCGGTCTATGAATTATAAATGAATCAGAGCAGCTACCTCCTGCTTGGCCTGTCATCTCTATACAGTGTGTTCCGAGAGGCGAATTCAATCATTCACTTTCTCGAAACGTGCTGTGCGTGCAGGAGCAGTCAACGAACGGAGCTGCGTAGGGACAGGAGCGTGACCGAAGGCGGTGCGTTCGGTTCTCCACAGAGGTGGGGAAATGACGCGTGAACGGTGTTTGTCGTCGATGACGTGCATCGGAGGGGATCGATCCTCGGAAATAAAGAAGCGAAGCGAGAGTGTCAGGCCGCAATCGTGGGGCAGTTATGAGTTGTCGATGTCAGGATCGACTTTGCCGGCGGGCCATGGGACTCCTGGTTCTCGTCTAGCTGGCAATAAACCGGAAGAAAGCGGTCGAACGAGAGGATCGGGCGAATGCTGTCGTGCCAAGCCCAACTGTTTTCCGTCGAAGTGGTTTTGTGCCAGGCGGCGGCGCTTCGTGTTTCTGCCCCCGTGCCCCTGCCTGCCCCACCTGCCACAGACCTCCCCCTGCTACAATCGTGTGCCAATAAACTGGCTGAACGGTCAAAGGTTCTCAACTTTTCATTTCGGCAAGAGTAATAGAGTCCCCACCCCGGCTCCCAAAGATGAAAGCTAACAAACTGACGCGGAGGAGGCCGGAGGTGGGGCGAGGTGGCTCTCGGCTGCACCGTGAAAGGCGCAACGGAGATAAAGGGATCGGGGAAGGGAAAAATGTGGGCAAACAAAGGTCAAGCAAGCCTAAGGGGGAAGGGGGTGGACGACGCAGTATGGATATTGGTTTTCCATGAACGAGCTGCTGAGCAGGTTCTTCTCTGCGCCGTTTGCCGTTACGCAAACAAAGTTAATCTGCCCTCCCGACGCGAATTTCGAGCCGAGATACGAAGCGTTAATTGATTCGACGGGAAACGGCTCACGCTGGAGCTACAATTTCATTTCTCGTTCCACGGCTCGCTCGCTGGACCGACGCTCGACAAACAATTTTTACCAAGCTTCGGCGTTGTTTTCCTCGCGGAAGACGATACGGTTCTCGATGGTCGATCATCGATGGCCGATTACTGCCAGGTGCAACGTCTTAATATAACGAGAAAGCCGGACCGAACGGTGAGGACTGGACAATGGAAAAACCTAACATGATTTCAAACGTTTAACGCGTTCGTTGAGAACGTTACACGTCGTTTGCCATTTACTACTGTTCGAATTCACAGTTTAATAACCAGCGAATCTGTTAGAAATTTCTGTGGATAAATTGTTCTCGAATTTCAGAAAAAGCGGTCCCACGCATTCGATCAAATATTTACACTCTCGTCCTCGTTACTCTCGACAATTTGACACAGTTTCCACGAACACCGAATGAATAGTACGCTCTGTATATCGTTTCGCGAGTCGCGAGCGACGCGAGTAATTATATTTCCTTCGAGGAAGCAATTTCCAAAGTTTTTAAAGTAATACAGATATCACAAGGGACCCATTAACATTTTATCCACCAAAAGTCTATTAACAGACTTTTTAATAACTGAGCTGTATCTTAAGAAGACTCGATCATTTCTACTGAAAGAAAAATAGTTTCGGTAGAAGTTGCAACGCTTATCCATATAGTTCGCTGGATTATGAATTCTCATTGTTGATCGTTCACCTCAAAGGGACAATTAGAAAATTGCCGGTAGGTAAAGTGTTAAGCTATAGCGCGTTAACTTGAAAATAGAAAATATAATTAAAATCACGCATTTCTTCCGACATAAAATAATTCTATTGTATATGATTTTTAAAATTTTATTTTATAATAAATTAATTGATATAATACCTCGTACAATACTTGAATGAGTAGTAATTGATTGGATGCCAACATATTTAATAATGAAAACAATGTTGTCGATAACGGTACAGCAATTTTTATTGGCGACTCTGAGTCACCCCTCGACAGCTAAGGGTTAATTTTCTGGTCTCCCGCTTTTCAACACCACTCTTAGCTTGACTTTATTTCCAAAGCGGGGAAATGGCCCTCGGGCTGCACGCTATTTCTTTCATAGGCTACCAGTCGAAGGGCAGGGGATGTTACGCACCGAGAACAGGGGAAGAAAGCAGTGTGCGGCCCATGGTCACCAGTTCCCCGGTTCTGAGCTGAAGGAATGCGGAACGGTCGAGGGTTAACAATGCAATTTAGCGACGCGAACGTGCCAAAGGTCCCGCTGGCATCCGGCTGTCGACACCGTCGAATTTCCCGTCGTAAATTTCGAAAATGACTTCGTCGCCGCGTCTCATTGCCGGAGGTTCCTGGAACCGCGTGGTTAACTCCGAAACGAAATTAGCGTTTTACAGGGAGCATCCGGCGCATTTTCCTGTCGCGAACGACTCGCGTGACGACTGGTAACAACCCTCGACGACGAAGACGTTTCTGTTTCTGTTTGACTTACTCTGTGTTTTGTTCGATCGACGTTACCCGGACAAATTACCGTGTCCGAACGGTTCCCGAAACCGAACGTGGGGACTCCGGCATTATGCGAGCCTGACAGCAGCCATTCGTACCATAAATCCACCGTCTTTTCTACGCCTTAACGACACCATTAGCAAGGAAACGGGCGGACGCACGGACGAGCAGGCTACCGGGCACGGTTAATGCCTAACGACGTGATCCCGTTGCAAAAGACAACAGGAAAGCGTCGTGCCAGCCAAGGAAACGGTACCGACCGTGATACCCGGTGACTGGTGCCCACACGAAAATGTTTCGTTGCCCCTGGGGCTCCCCTTTTCAACTCCTACACCCCTCCATGTGATTTAAAACACCCCGTTGTCTCCGGTATAAATTAACAATAAGTCGGGGCCGCTCCACTTTGCTCGAGGCTGCTCGATACGGTCATGCAAATTGGTGGAGCGTTATCATTAACTCGGCTTCTTCGCCTCTGGAAACTTCCGCGGAACCGGTCCCATAGAAAACCAGGTATAGTCTTTCAAAAATCAAAGCTGCGGCTTCAAGGATTTTCTGATGAATTGTTCAGCAACGACGACTGCAATTTTGCCGGCTTCCCTCCTCGGAATTACCGACGCAGGAATATTAAAATAGTCTTTCAGCAATCGAGAATTTTTCAAATAAATTGTTCGGTACCGACTCACCACGCAATTTCAGTGGTAACTCCGCAAGCTATCTCGAGCAATATGGTTTAATAATTTCCCTCGGAATTTCGTCGTGAAGGAAATTGTTAAGCTCCTTCGTGACGTAACGATGAAATTGGAGTTCTCATGGCTGGCCTCCACAACCACGAACATTGGATCAAATCGTAACGATGTGTTCCGCGATGCAAGAGCCGAGAGCTTGACAGGAGGAAAACAAGGAAGCAACGGTCCAAGTAGGCAAATTATATAAATGACTAATTAGCCAAAGGCATCGGGAGTGAAGCCTGATCAAGAAAATGCAAGCTCTAATCGACGAGATTGTTCGTTGAAAAATTTGATGATTGAACATTGAACGTTAACGATCAAATGTCTAGCAGAGGAATCAATTGGCAAACAATTAAAACGGTATAATTATCGTATTGTCTCTCGGTGCGGCAGGAAGTCTCGATCATCAAGAGTCCGCGACGCATTCGTTCGCAGACTTTTTCAACCTCCTTCCGCGCTTCTTCTTTTTCCCCATGATTAATTTACATGTCAAAGGGGACTTGATTGCGAGAAATTGTTAGAAGTAGAGTGCCCGCGGGTCGCGTCCAACGCGGCGTTTCGCTAAGATATTTATCCGAAGTTTAAAAAGTCATTCGGACGAGTGCCCGGGGACCGGCAGAGCCCGCGGGCTGCGTCGCTGACGTGTCCACCACCATTAGAAATTCTAAGTTCATCGCCGGTAAACCGCAAAGTGGCAAGTTTCGCCTCCGTTGGAATCAACGGACCGTTAACAGCCTCCCCCTTCCCCGGAGCACAGAAGAGAACCCCAGTATTCGCGCACGAACGACCACGTTTCCTTATTTCGCGCGGACACTGTCTTGCCCGTGTTCTTCCGCGAGGCTGTAACCGATTCCGCAGAACTCGCCTGACCAAAACCACCCTCTCCAGTCGTCGCAAACCGCTGTGGATAAAGCCCTGCTCCCTGTCGATCCACTTTTCGTGGAATTATTATTAGCTTTACGGTCCTGGATTTATAAATATTCACACCTTTTTCTATACAGGGTGGGGCGTCAGAAACAAGCGGCCTGAATAAATCGCTTACTTTCGAAGATAGAAGAAAATCTGATGTTACTAATTTTTTTTTGTAGGTGGAGACATCAAGGAGTTGTCAGAATATTACAAAACCGTACTCTAATCGGTAGTCAAACTACTGTAAACTAAATAACATTTCTGGATAGAGATAAGCGTAGAAGGTGATCGAATGTTTGTTTATGTTCTGTGACCCTTACAAATAATTACAAGAACGGTATGCCAACAACCAGAAAAGACACAAAACTACTTCAAGAGCAGAGTTGAGCTAATTCGAATACATTGTAATTGAATTACGCAATTGAATTACATTGCATTTCAATTATATAGTAATTCAACTACGTCGTAACTGAATTACATCATTCAAACCTTTCAATTAATTCAATTACTAATTATTTCAATCAGATGTGCAATTGAAATACAATATAATTAAAATACAGCTCTCCAAATCATAGCCCAGAACTTTGAAGAAGTGCGACATATTTTTATGTTTTTCTTTCATATACTTGTTTGCTGTCTGTGCGGCGTATTTTATATTCCACGTCCTCGTGATTCGTAATTAATGTAACAGAATTACAAAGTATTTTATAATTGTACTCAAACTGCAATTACGAATAAATTGTAATTTAATTGAACGAAGATCTGAATTATAAATTACAATATGACTGAATTACGATGTAATTCAATTACTTTGTAATTATAATTCCTGGAGTAATTCGATTGCAATTCTGCACAACTCTGTCCGAGAGTGCATTAAGACAATTTATTTTCTATTGCAGTTGACCTTGACTGACATTGAATGACCTTCATAATAGCTTATTATATTCGTCTTGAAACACATTATCAGAATGTAAATAAAAAACCATAGGATTGCATTGAAGAAAACGGAGTTGACCTTTATACGTCCTCGATGTCTCCAGCTATAAAAATATTAGTAACATCAGATTACGTGTGCCTCGATACCAAGTAAGTTTGGGCCGATGCATTTTCTTTTATCGTCAAAAGCAAGCGAGTTATTCAAGTGACTTGTTTATAACGCCCCACCCTGTATAACGTTTACTTTAATTTAAAACAGACGTGTACAACAAACATCTTTAGTGTACGAATCGTTCAAAGCGAATAAATACTCAGGAGCCGCTGGCCGAATATCGGTGGACACATTGCAACAAAGTAATCTTTTCTTCCTCGGAACTCCCACCAACGTACTGCGTCGGTTCGATTCTTGCATGAAGGACATATACAAAATATCCAACAATTATCAAATTCATTTCCTCTCCGATTACAGAATCTGCAATTTATACGAACACGCCACACAGCACTGTTTTTAAATATTATCAGTATTAATTTTCAAAAAATATTCATTCCCGTTGCTTTTAGAAAGCTTCCTGAACGCTCTTTAATTTTCTAGGGTTTCCCAATATTCTGGCAGAGTTTGTTAATCTTTAATGTTGTATCCAACCACTTTCTTCGAATTTCTGTAAACTTTCTTGAGAGCGGTTAATAGGTGTCCCGGTGGCTTCAAAGGTGCTCTTCGAGCGCAGACAATTTGTAATATGAAAAATCGTCGTGGCCGGTATAGGAGCCATGAATGTGAAAAATCGTAAGAGACGATCGACGCTATCTAATTACATCCGCGTTTCTATTTACCGTTCCAGTTTGAATGGATGACGGAATAAAGGATATAAGCTAATCCAGAGGAACACCGGCGGCGGGGCGAGACGCGATAATTTTGAATGATCGCCTTCAACCGTGTGAAAATTCATAAACTCGATTTGAGCGGCGCGACGACGGGCATTATTTCGTTTTCCCCGGGTGGTGAGACGAGTCTGAATCGTTTTTATTCCACACTAATTACGTTGCGCGGGGCGCGTCGCGTCGCCCGGAAAGTTGCCCAGTTAACCGGTTAAATGTAATGAAAATAATTTTCTCATAAAACTCGAGAGGGGGCCCCGGGTTTTTATAACAGCCGGGGTTTTAAATTTCACGGTTCATTAGCGTGGATTTCATAGGTATGCGACGAAAGACGCGGCCGTGGAAACGCAATCGCCCAGCTCAAGCTCGCTGTGCTCCGCTCTGTTCGCGCAGCAGTTCCCCGGCGCGCAAAGTTGTTAACAAAGGTAAGTAACCCGGGGACGGCACAATGAAATGTATAATCCATTAAGTTCAAACAAAATGCCGGAGTTTTAAGAGTAAATATTTGACGAGGAGATGCCGGGAGTCCCTGTACGCGCCATTACGCCCTCTGTAAACTTCCCGGGAAACTTCTCTCGAGCCTGTCCGTGGAAAGTAATGTGCATTTAACTGGCATAAATAAGAAGTTGCTCCGCGGATTCCGCGCAGCCGGCTCCGGCTCCGAAGACCGCCGAGGTCTGCTAGGAACCTTTGAATTTATCGAGTCTGTGGACCGAGATTAATTCCGAAGAAAAAGGGACCGAACGATCTCCGGTCGTCTTTCGCTTCGTTCTCCTTTGTTGGCCCCCCGGTACTTTCGATCTTGCGTTGTTAGGAACTGTGGATAGTTCGTGGAACTTCGCAGGAATGTCCTGTGTCTTCAATTATTCGGCCCTGTAAACCAACAATGTTCGGTCGGCGAACGATTTTATTTCAGCGGTTCAGAGATCCGATGTGAAAGACTACCGCAGATGGTGAATGGAGTACGTTAAGAAACTTTACCACGAGACTCATTCGATACAATAAGTAGACTGCGGATTTCATGCATTTCTCACAAAAATGGGTGATTTAACCCTCGGACAGCGGAGATTTTTATAGCCGTGCAATTGGCAATGCTTAGGGCCGTTAACAGCTCTAATTAATAATTTTAAAAAATTTACTTTTCGTGATATTTCGTGTAGACACATTAGTACTTCCGATATCCCCAATGCAACGGCTATTCATTTAGTTTACTTGCCACAAATTGAGTACTTAAATGATAATTTTGATGTTCCGGGTCAAAATAGACCCAAGCACAGCCGTCGGAGGGATAAGGAATTTGAGTATATCGAAACGTTCCTTGCGACTCGTTAGCAGGTCCTGATTGGTTCATGTAAATTGCAATTGAAAGAAACAACTTTCATTTTGCATAAATATCCGCAGTCTAATTATAAGGTATGGTAGGCGTGGTACACAGTGTCACCAGACCTAGACTGGTCTCTTAATAAATAAAGACAATGTAATAATGAAACGTATCTGCGTGTATATTAATTTATTGGACCAACAATTTCTTCGGAACGTTCGACTTAGCGTTGAGTTGAACTACTGAATATTCGACTGCCTGGCTTGCCGTTGAGTTGTGCTACTGAAATTTCGTACTTACTACATAGATATCATATTCTTATTTTAAAATCGAGATGTCCGAATAATTTTCGGTCGTCTACCTTGACGTCGAGTTGTGCTACTGAATTTTCGAAAAATTTCAACCGTCTGGCTCAACGTGGAGTTTTACTACTGAATTTTCGCGCCACCTCCACCAATTTTGCGAAATTTTCGTACATTCTCGGCTTTCTACTAGGAGAATAAGAAACACGAAAGAGGTGGCACCAATTTTTCCTGTCACCTCTTTTACTATGAAATTCTCCTAATACAAAACCTAATTTTTGTCTAACTTCATAAATTGTTCCGTATCCAAAATTTTTGTTAGTTAGAACATTAACTGTTTTAACTATTGGAATATGGGTATAGAAATAAACTATAAACACTGTATAAACTATAACTCGAATTTTATTCGAATTTATGTGTTTCAATTCACGTAGAGAGGCACGTCTTTACTCTACGAGAACTAGGACGCGAATGAGAATCGTTCTGAAAAACGAATGACGATCTCAGATACATTTGAAGCTTGACGGTCCCTTGATGTGGACCGCATAGATACAATGTATCTTTCGAGCGTTCTCGAAAGTAAAGCAATAGTATAACCTACTAAGTAATAGTAGATTATTTTTGTTCTTTATGTTGCGACGCTTCACCCCCCGAACACCTTTCCACGGGACCCGTACCGTTTTTATTATTATCTCCTACTGCCCAACTCTACCGAACACTCGAGGCGAGCGTCTTTTACTACCACGTGGTCCGCAGGCACGGTTGTTACACGCTATGGTCATACTAGATCCGCTAGGCACCCCGAATCTCATTGTTCCGGCCGACACGAAAGGCGTAATTGGGGGTCCTCTGCGAGGGCGCACGGGCCACCGTTATAAAATTTACTGCTTCCGCATGTTCAAGGCGGCCCAAAAACGCCGCTACGTGCCGCAACAGGAAAAAACCCAAATTGTTCGGTAAAACTTGTCAACCGTTTTTTTTCCTTTACCTGGTAACTTCCCCTACACACCCCCTCCCTGGTTTTTTGTCCTCTATAAATACCGTTTTTTTTCTTCCCTTGACACAGTCCACACAGAAACTCGAATCGAGGCAAATCACGGAGCGAACGTTGAACGCGGCAAGCAAAACACGAACATTGTACCTACGAGCAAACGTAGTCGAAGCATTTCAATAAAAACCGAGTGAACACAACACCAGACTAACGTTCTTTCCGGAGTTTCAAAATCCACGTTCGCCTCCTTATCATATCAATCAAGTTCGGTCTTCGTTAATTCGGAAACGAACTAGAGCTCAACCGAAACTTTTCGTACGAGCTCAACACTTTACATAAATTCCAACACTAACTAATACATGGACCGTTTATTTTGAAAGTGGTGCAAGTCCATTTAAAAAAAAAAATGACTTTCTATTTACACTAAATTAATCACAAATTAGCGAGGTCTCATTTTTAAAAAAAATGGACTTGCACCACTTTCAAAATAAACGGTCCACATATTCTTTATTTTTCATAAAAAAATTACAATACTTGACGTGTACCGTAGTGTGACGTGAAGGGTGCCTTCGAAAATGCCTCGGATCGAGCAGTTAATTCACGAACCTGAGGTAAGAAAGGATCGAGTTTGCGGCAAATGGCAGACCGCGGCTGCCAGCGAGCCTCGTTCCTAAAAATTCGACGATAATAGTGGAACGAAAATTCACTCGGGCATAATGCTCGCGAACGTATGCCGCGATGCGGTATCCTTGTATCGCGGGATCACGGATCGTGAATTCTGAATGACGGCGCCGAACGACCGACCAGAGATCGCAATTTGCGTCACGCTCCGCGGAATTTCCGCGGGCGCGCTCGCCATTTTGAATAATCCGCAATCCCGACCGCCATCCCTCCTCCCCTACCGCGCAAAAATGATAATCGCGTTCACGCGATACCGCCGCGTATAAATTTCGCGAACTTTCCGCGAGCGTCGCCGGGCGACGCGACGTAATAAGTCGCGCCACCCATCCGGGCCACCGTGCCGCACCGTTCTAATAATTGTTTGCAAAATCGCGTGCTTCCGAAACTTTTCAGACGACCGGGTACCGAACCACCGCCGCGCGTTGCAGCGCCGTCCACCCGCGGAATGAAATTAATTGCCGCTGTAATTGGAAGGGTTGCTTTGTGATAATTTCACCCACGGACCGCGCTGCGCTGTGCGGCAACCATACGCGAAAAATTACGGAAACGTCCCGGAACGCAGCGCAGTGAAATTTACGCGGACCCGGTAACCCCTTTAAAGCAATCACGAAAGCTTCCGATTCACACGGAAGTCGAGAAATTGATACTCCTGCACGTAGAATTTAATGAGAATCGAGGAAAAACTCTTACGACAATGACGGGGTGCTCGATTGCCAAGATGACATTCAGAAATGTATCGTAAAATCGATTCATCGTATTTACTATTATGAACAGCCTCTACCAGACGAGGTGTACTATATTCCTCTCTAAATCCCCCTCTGCACCATTAAACGAGGCTCTATTCTCCTCTAGCGACTCTCTGTACAAGGGGATACGTGACGTCACATCATTCCCACTACTGCAGCTATTACCTGCCACTGGAATGGCTATTATTTACTTATTAAATAATTTTAAAAAATCTGTTTACAGTTTGTGCACCCTAGGGTAACGGGAGAAAAGTATCCCAAGATCTTTAAATATTAAATTAATTAATTTAATGCTCATGAAATCGTTTTTCTTCGTATATCTTCTAAAGTATTTACAGCATTGAAAAATACAGTGCTGTTCGCTTGATTAGCCTCGGGTGAAAAAATATATATTAGTTTATATCAAAGAAAGGAGTTGTGGGAAAAATACTTGCTTATCAGTTAAATTCGTTTATAATATGTATTTGTAAGTGATATATGTTTACATCGATATGTACACTTGGAAAAAACTTTGTGTTTGTAAAAATAAGATGATTCCATATGAATAGCCATACATTGTTCAGTCACGGTTACTTGTCGCTTTGCGATAGATCAGACAAGACATATCCGCAACTAGTCTACATATCATATCTATGTTAAGTATTATATCCATTATTTTTTTTGTATCATTATTATCATTGTGCTAATACGGGTCGCGGAAAGTCATTGACTGTTGAGGAAATTGGAAAAATTAAAGTTTTAAAAGAGGAAGGGTATCCAAACCGAGAAATTGGAAAAAGAATTAAGAGGAGTGCTACAGTAATTAATAATTTCTGTAATAAAAAATTATAAAGGGAGAACAGAACGAGCTACAACGGAGAGGAAAAGGAGATCAATTTTACGTAAAATTTCGAATCCAGCAGTTTCCCTTAAGAAGGTCAAACAGGAAGTTGGAACAAAAGCGTCAGTTTCAACTATTAGACGTGTCATACAAAGTGTTCCATACATAAAACGCAAGAAAATGCAAAAAAACCCAACTCCCGACTCCAATTTGCTAAAACGCATATATATATAATTTTCTCACGTGAGAAAAAATTCAATCTGGATGGACCAGATGGATTTTCCTACTACTATCAGGATTTACGGAAAGAGAATCGAATTCTTTCTCGACGTCATAGATTTGTTATTTGGTGTATTCGAGGCTATTCGAGTGAACAGCATTGTATGTTAGACAAACCTGGGGACTGCCGTCAAAGAAATTTTCACAAAAATTTTTGACATGAGTAAATAAGAGCCATCCTAACCTGCCACACTTTTTCTGCATGGTTTGTCTAATTGGACACGGTCTCTTTGTCGAGGCATCCGAGGTGCAAGACGCCGGACCCGATCGGGTATTGCAGTCACGAAGGGTCGCTCATTAGACGCGTCAACATTAATACACGGAACGCGTCGGGAATCGAAGGTAGACGCTAATTACGAGAAATTATCCCTCCCCTCTATCGTGTAAAAGAGAGGGTGTGGGTTGTGTGTGCGCGTACGCGACTTGGCGCCTCGATATTTCTGTGGAAAACGGTCGGAGGAGAATCGCAGCCGCGATAACGATGTTGCGTCGTTTCCGATGAGAACGAAGCTTTGTTTGACGGGTCGGAAGCGGATACCGCTCATCAAGGAGCATCGGTCCGGCCCACAATGCGCGTTTTTCCCTTCCACCGGCTGGCCGAGAAAGGGTGCGCGGTCGCTCGCGTTGGAAACCGACGCGAAAACGAGAGAAAAAGGAGAGAGTGGGAAATCAACCAAACAGCGAGCGGCGTCCAAAAGAGAAAGAAAGAAAGAGAGAGCAACGTGCCGGTAGGCATCGACAGCGATTCCGGGATCAACGGCGCGATTAATGGCGGCCAGATCATTTGCCAACCCCTTTCTCTGCAGCGCTCCCTTTAACAAGTGTCAGCCATTACCGAGGCTGCCTCGAAAAAGAGGAACGCTGTAATGACTCCGATCCCGGATCGAAAATAGTGGTTACCTAACCTGACGTTAATGGTTTTCAAACAAACTGGACCGACCTGTTTCTATCCACCTCGCTGCTCGTTGTTCGAATATTATAAGGCCAAGGGAAAAGCTGCAAAGCCCTCTCTCATTTTTTGGTACCGGATTTGGTGATCGCTTCCAAAGATGGAAGCAGGTTTGTCGAGTCGCGTTTGTGTTCATGGAAAGCTGGTCTTGGCGAGGGAACAGCAATTCCTTTGACTATATCGCTGAAGGAGTTTTCTGTTTGTTTCAGCAGGTTTTCGGCACGAATCAGAATAGAGGAATACTTGATTTGTTCGTTCGGAGTTACGTCGGCTTTCCGCTAGGAACCCTGCGAGAATTTACTATGGAAGAATCGTGTGTTCGGATAGGTGCAAAATAAGAAAACGAAGGTACTTTTGGAATGAAATGGAAACGCGACATTAGCGACTCCCGGTGTAAATTACAGCTGCTGGGCGTCGTTTTCGACGTCGCACGCCGGACCAGAGAGCAATTCCAACGAGTAAAAAATCAAATTAATCAGAGCCACCTTTCCGGGTCTCTCATTTGCAGTGGAAAACGTCCGAGCTGGTGCTCAAGGTTGTAAATACTGTGAAATTTATTGTGCGAACAGTTCCATCGGTAGGAAGACAAATTATAACGATTCGTCCACTGAGAGAAACTATTCTGGCGATTGTGAATTTAGATCTGATCATTCATTAGTAATTGATGTTCGTTCGGTCTATTATTCGTATATCCCACGTCAGATTTTTCATAGAAGCTATAACCATCAATTATTGTACGAATTGTAAATATTGTGTTAAATATTGTATCGCTGGGCAATTAACACTATACAAATTTTGTAAACAATTTTTCAGAGTACAGTGAGCTATCTTATAACGCGATTAATTCGTACTGCGTTATAAGAAACTCCGATTCGGTACAAACCAGATTAAATTAATTGAAATTTGATACAAATCAAATCGCAATTTTTGCTCCTCGATACGAGGGGAGTACTGTACTTCAACCTCAACCCTCTGGCTACCAGCTCCAGGTAGATGGAAAACGCAAAACCAGCAAAGGTCGATTTGACGTTTACGTTTTCATATTAGGGATCGAATCGGCTCGTAGCAGGTTTCGCATATGCGCACTCGGGCACTAAAAGAGTTAAGGTTGAATTTCCATACATCGATCACGAATAGCAATTACCAAAGAGAAACTTATCGACTATTGTGCCTTTAGTTCCACGTCGACGTCGCACGCAAGTTTCATAGCAATCGAAGAATCAGCTACTAATATTCAGAAGTCCCAGACGATGCCCGCCATGCTCTTACTCTCGGAGGAACGATTTCTGTGCAAAAATGTCGCTCGGCGGATCGCGGAATGAGATGAACGCGAAACTTGTTCGTGTGCCGTGTTGCCGAGTAGCTCTGTATTCGCAAACGCGGTAGCGGAGGCGGAGCACAGAGCTCGCAAGATTAGCAGCTAAGGCGGGGGTGCATCAAAAAGGCGAAGCAGAAGCAGGAGCCGGCAGACAGGGTGCAGCCGGCTGATTATTTACGAGCGGTTGAATAACGAACAGGGAGCTCGCGGCACCCCGGAAACGAGGCGGAGAACGAAATGCGGGGAACTCTAGAAGGGGTACCAAGCGTGGGCGAAAAGGGGACGAAAAGGGGGATGGAAAAGGAGGACGAAAAGGGGGGCTGGTCGGAGAAGCCCGCAGGAGTTTCGCCGGCCCCGTGGATCGTCGCAAAGTTTTCGCGGCTTGCGACGACGCGACGGCCTAAACTAGCAACTCACTTCCAGCCCCCAATTCGTCACCCCTTCTCGCACGGGCTGTTCACCCCTCTGCAAGGCGAACCCGGTCAAAAGCGCAGTCGTCTCTCCGCTTCCCTTCTCCTCTTGCGACGTTCAGGGAAGGATTTGTACGCTTTTAGCGGTAATCTCCTGCCCCCTCGCGCCTCGTCCTCTGCGAGGTTCCCATCCGGCGTCTCAGTAACCCTCGAGCAATCCCCGAATCACTGTTGAACCTCTCGCGAGGAGGAGGACGACGACGACGACTTCAGTCCAAGAGAACAGTCCCGGTCCGACTGCGCTCAACGCTGGATCTCGCTCTGGCAGGTTCTGCGGACACATGCACGGCTTGCCACCGCTGAAACTTGTGGATTACCCCCTTCCCACCCTATCTTTCTCTCTTTCTCTGCCACGGTCTCTTACACACCCCGTCCTCCCAGCATTCGCGAATTAAATTTTAATTAAATCTAGCCGTCGCGTCGTCGCTATCCGGAACCGTCCTCGTTCCCATTCTGTCCGCGTCTACGGGGCCCGACTCCTCGACCAGCTTAGCTATGATTGTTTTAAGTAGCTATGGATCCCGAGCACCTTAATGGGTTCGCGTAATTTAACCCGGGGATTCCCCGGACGTATTTGTACCGGGATACCCCGGGATGCAGCCACACTCCCCTCATCTCCTATCCTATCCTCTTCTCTCCTCACCTCTCTCTCCGCGATGCTTCCAGTAGTCCTCCGGACAGATTTCTTGGGGGATTCCCGGTGATGCGAACTGAGACTTCGAGGATCGCGGTCCAATTGGCTGGTCCGGATTGTTTTCTGCCCGGGACTGCTGAATATCAACGACCAAGCGCCGGAATTTCGTGTCCGGGAACGAGATTCCGAAACGGACTTGTAATTGACCAGAGAACACAGAATTTCATTTCGAAATTGAACCCAGCTCGCGTTAAGCTGCTGGTCAACCCACGAATTCTTTCACTTTCGTATGGTCTATGTGCAAGGTTTATGTTGAGCCTAATTTGTTCGATGATTCTTCCTGTTCAAGACTATCTTCTAAGAAAAATCACACAATTTTTAAAACGGAACCAACTCGGGAAACGTTGGGTGATTATCGTAGAAAATGCTGGTGGTTGAAAGTATGATAGTGGTAGCAAAGTTTTTGAAATAAAAGTTGCATCGGACAACAAGGGCTATATTGTAGAGTTAATCTTTTGTTGCTAGGTGGAGTCGTTTCAAAAATGTGAAGGTCACCTTTGTTTTTTAAAATAGAATGCTATATTTTGGTACCTGTTTTCTGATAGTGGCCATTGAGACGAATCCAACGAGGTGCGACATGAAGGTCTTTGATGGTCAGCAAAGGTCATTTATTAGAAAAATGGCGAAGTAAATTCGCATTTACAGAAGGTATTCAAAGTGATTGCTATTGGTATCGATGCAATGGCGCAATCTTCTTATCACGGATTGAGTAGTATTTCCTATCGCTTTGGCACTTATCGAATCACATACTGTAACAATATATTGTACAAACATATTGAATTGTACGGCGTGTAAATAAATCTGTTGCTCTCACTGAATTTTGCTGGCATTCTCCGTAAACGAGAAGCATATCGGTTTGTTCTTCGAAAAAATACATCGTTTACAATCGCTTGATTCGATGATACTAATCTTACCATTCTTATCAGCGATGTCCTGCGATATCGTCCAGAAGTGTTTATTTGACATTACCAGGTTTAGTTGATACGCCGAACGAGATATCTTGAACGTTCTCACCCTACACGCCGTGCAATTAAATACATTTGTACAATAAATTATTACAGCATATGATTCGATTAGTGCCAAAGCGATAGGAAATACTACTCGATCCGTGATAAGAAGATTGCAGCATTGCATCGATACCAATAGAAATCACTTTGAACACCTTCTGTAAATGCAAGTTTTTTCGCCTTCTTAATGATAAATGACTTTTGCTGACCTTCAAACACCTTCATGTCGCATCTCGTTGGATTCGTCTCAATGGCCACTATTAGAAAACAGGTAACAAATCGTTGCATTCTATTTAAAAAAACAGAGGTGACCTTCATATCTCTAAAGCGACTCCACCTAGCAACAAAAGATTAACGCCAGAATACGGTCCCTGTTGTCCGATGCAACTTTTATTTCGAAAACTTTTATACTACCATCGTACTTTCGGAGTTATTGTAGATGGCAATAGTTAGTGCCTCACCCTGTACAATTCATCAATGAAAGTGTTATGCATAGGATGGTATGGACTGTGACGATCATCCGATAGATTAGTAACGCCGTTTCCAAGAAAGTGATTGAAGACAAGAATTACGGTAGTAAAGTCTGCAATAAAATAGAGGGGACTTCTGGGACTGCAAAGAGTAACGATGGCTGTTCGAAACGTTAACACGTTAACCCCTTGCACTACGCCGAAACTCTGAAAAAGACGTGCCAAACTTGTCCGCCGGAATGGTCGCGGGAGGAGCCGAGCAAACTCGTGATATTCATGTTTGGCATGGAATTGTAGCAACGAGTCAAACTCGTGATATTTAATATCGGCACAAAATTTTCATCGCGAGTCAGACTCGTAAAAGTAGTGCAAGGGGTTAATGTTGTTTGTAACTTTCTCACGCCTCACAGATCCTAATCGAATCTAGTCTACTCGAAAGGATGCAGTAAAAATTGATATTCAAGTTCGACCACACAATTTCGTCGGTCATGCGTGACTGACATTCGAAGTGTTCGAAGAATAAACAATAGTTGAGCGGGCTTCCGACATTGATCTGCTGATCGTTTTTACGAGGAAACGAGAAGCCAGCGTGGCCACGGACTCGACAGCATCGCGTTTGGGAATAAACGACGAATCGAACGAGGTCTCGGATGACAATGGAGTCGAGATAATCCTCGGCGACGAGCGCAGGGTGGGAAAGAACGAGGGAATAGGGAGAGGGAGGGGAAAAAAGGTAGGAAAAGAAGCGAAATGTTCGCGATACATAAGCTATTTTTCCAACGGTGAACGTAATAACGATAAACGAAGTTAGCCGGAGAAAACGAGGCGAAGCGGCTCTTCGGCCCTCCTATATTGGAAGTGTTCAATATGGAGCTGCGAAACGCCGATACATTACGGTGGCACGTGTACGAGATATTGACCAATGACGTTCCGGTACTGCTATTATTGGCTGAGATCTTATTGGAGTAGACCCGGCATCGTTCTGGGTCAGTTGCGAGCGCCCAGACGTCTATATTTCGCGGCGGTCACGCCGATATTGAAATTGGAAAAGATTCACGAGCCTTTTAATGGACCCCTTATCGCGCCCGTGCACCTTTTCCTTTTTCATCGTTTACGCGTTCTACTCCATTTTATATGCTCTGCACACCGACTCCTCGTTCGATCGCCCTTGCCTTCGAACAACGAGGGGATGGTCTTGGCTAATAGAGCCACCCGTGCACAATCAAACCTTGCAGATACTCCACCACCTGCTCAGCGAGGTTCTATATTTCCCCCAAAATCGTTTCCAGGTTCGACATAACAATCTTGCTTTTAATTCTACCGTAAGGTTAAATTATTCGTAACGTTGTTTTTAATTGTACAATAATCGTTGGCTGATCGTGCCATTGCACAATCAACCCTTTCAGAGGGTCGGCTACACGGAATTTCTTTTCTTTCTCGCGAAATCGTCCAACCTACCACGAGGGTAACCAAAAATTTCAGATACCGAACTTTGTAACGCAAGGCAGAGAAATACCGTGCTAGCTAGCTCGTCAACGAGGCTTCTCACCCGATCTCTTGCTCGTTCCACGCCCACCTAGGTTTTCCCTCTGCTGCTTTCAGCCCGCGAACCGGCTGCGAGATAGATTCATTTCGTATTTATTAAATTTCATAAAGCATCCCGGCAGACAACGGCCGTGTTTTCCATTTTCTCGTCTGCGTTCCACGGACGTGGTACAGAGAAACAGAGAACTGAAGAGAGAAAGAGAGACGGTCTATGGTGGAAAATGGAGAACGCTGCAAGATGAGAGTGGCAAACCGTTCTTTCCATCTCTACCTATCCACCGCAGAGTCCTCCTTTCTCTCCTTTTCTGTTGCTAGCCGTTCGCTGGCTCGTCGTTGTTCAGCCAGCCTGTTTTACATTCAAAAGCCTTCGCTGTTCCCTCCGACGGAAACAGGATCCCGCCCTACGCGGACACTACTGACCCGTCCGACTTGTCCCTTGACGTAGACGCACCTGAACTTGAAACGCAACACGTTTATTTTTCAGAGCGTCTCACAGTGGTCAGGGAGGCCGATCTAACAGTTCACGAAGATTTTAGCACTCTTTGGAAGTTTGAGGGTATACAGGGTGAGGCAATAACTTTGACCACTTTGAATATTCCCGTTATTTGTAGTAATATGAAAAAATTTGTGTATACAAAACTTGCACGGTATAGAGGGGGGCATATTGTAACATAAACATTTTCAGCGTGGATGGAAGCATAGAGGAGATTTCAAGGTTACCTTGATTTTTTTAAATCGAAAGACCTACTTTCTGTATCATGAATCGATAGATTATCGAATTCTGAGTAAAAATGTATTGAACTGTGGCGACTGTAGCAACCTTCAGACAACACTCACCAATGTGAAATTTCTCACAAATGTGAAGTTGTCGATTTATTTTAAAAAAACGTTTTCTTTTTGTTAAGAAAACAAAAATTTAAAAATGTTTAATCAATAAGTTGTTTTCTTCGGAGTAGGATCAGATATTTGAGTACAGAAATTGTTATTAATATTATTATATTTTCAAAGTTATTAAATAATTGATAAACAAAAAATAACTTCAGCCTTTATATATTTATTGGAGGATACAATTAAAAAATCCCTATAGATCCTCTAAAGAACTTCATATGTCCTAAACCTAATAGTTAACGAGATATTATCCATAGAAGAAAGAAAATTATTTCGATAATATCTCGTTAACTATTAGGTTTAGGACATATGAAGGTGAATACATTTTTACTCAGCATTCGATAATCTATCGGTTCATGATACAGAACGTAGATCTTTCTATTTAAAAAACTAAAGGTAACCTTGAAGTCTCCTCTATGCATCCACCCACGCAAAAAATGTTTGCGTCACAATATGCCCCCCTCCATACCGTGCAAGTTTTGTATATAACATTTTTTCATATTATTACAAATAACGGCAATATTCAAAGTGGTCACAGTTATTGCCTCACCCTGTATAACAATGTAGGTCGCTGGATTCGTTTTGACATCAGCTATAATTTTACGAGGTCAAAAATATATGAGCCGTTTATTTTGAAAGTGGCCTATGACCAAGTAAGTTTAAATTGAGATATTTAAGAGTTTGCGTTTCGATGCAATTAAAAATATACGTATAGGATACCGATGTACACAGTCCTTAAGTGTATCTAAGAGAGTTAAATTTACAATTCCCATTAAAATAATAGCAATTATTAAGTGAATAATATGTGTCTTCTTACCAAGAAGATAATGGACTTAAGCCACTTTCGGCTTTCTGCGGAATATCAGCTGCTGCAAATCTAATTTCTCAGCTTTCCGCGAAGCAAAAACCACCGCGAGCAAAAACATCTCTAAATAAGAATGACAGGCGATTGTTTCAAGATCAATCCTCGCTAAAAATAGTCAGAAAATCTAGGACAGCGAGTTAATAACCAGAAGTAAGCCTGATTTAATTAGCGTGTTCTGTTTATTCTTTTCCCGGAAAGTTTAAAGTTCGTGGGTATTTGCCAGCGTTCAATTAATGATTCCAGGAACGTTCGTTATTGTAAGAAACTCGGACGAAAATATTTTCCAATATTTGTTAATATTCGTGAACATATTTCAAACGAACGCTGCGGAAAAATGGAGAGTAATTATTTTTTTACATATTCCTCCCTCGAGAGGTAATATACGGGGACGCGAATAACAATAGCCATTCTTCCATACACGATGGCCAATAAATCTGATGTCCTTGTTACGCTGGAATTGCGGATCGATATCGAATCATTTGAAAGTTAAATATACACGGCGATTGCGCCATTTGCCATCAACATATTTACTCGTTTAATTCTCGTATGAATGATACGAAATTAGTAGATATCTTTCTACTGCACATTCTCATTTTATTGAACACCAAAGGGATTTTTCTCCAGCAACCGATGAAGCATAAATTAATCGATTAATTTTCTCCCTTAACACTTCGCACAAAAGTCAAAAATAGCGAACCGGCACTTGGAAACTCGCCGAGAGCAAGGGATCTGCATCGACGGGAACGGTCAGCGAATTCGCTGGGGATGAAATTCGAAGGTTGAGACCATCCGACAAGTGTCTACAATGAAGCGATAATTCACGGCAGTTTCATTTTATTGAACACCAAAGGTATTTTTCTCCAGAAACTGATGGAGCGCGAACTCTACGATTAATTTTCTTCCTTAACACTTCGCAGAAAGGTCAAAAATAGCGGACCAGCACTTCGAAACTCACCGAGAGCACGGGATCTGCATCGACGGGATCGGTCAGCGAATTCGCAGGGGTTGAAATTCGAAAGTTTCGAAACCACCCGACAAGTGTCTACAACGAAGCGATAATCCACGGCAGTTCACCAAGGCTCTCGCGCAACAACTACACCGAAGAAACTCGAACATCCCCCGGCGCGCGAGGCGCATTCCGCAGCTTCAACTGCGCGTTTCGCCTAATGCGAGATTCAACCGTCCTGACTGCGTACGGTAGTCCAGCAAATGTCGATTTTCGCACGGTAATTTCATTCCCCCGACCATTATACCGCTCCTCTCCATTCGAGCCGGATAAACAATTGATAAAAACCGGCGAGCCAATGAACGATCCTACGCATCGACGGCTTCGACGAACTGCATCGATAAACTTTATTAAATCTCCGGGGCTTGGCGGGATCGGGTAAACTCGGGGACAATCGTCCACATTATAAGTGCATCGAATATGCAGGTCGCTCATTAATATTCAAGCAACATTCAGCGAAAACGACTCCATCTATATTTATAGGGGTCCCCATGGGGGTCGAGGGTTCATCCCGTATTCAATGTCGACGGTAACTTGTAAAAAGCTAGGCGGCGATCCGTCTTATGGAGTGGTCGACCCTGCCAAGTGGCCCGATTTACGTCCAATACGTCATCGCCAGGATATTAACGAGCGGCGCGGATAAAGCGGCGAAAGGAGATGAGATTTTAACTACCGATGTGTCGGGATAACGTGCCGGCGCGGGATGAACAGATAGAGGAGGCAGAGATGGAGACAGACATAGAGGAACATAGGGAAGAGAAGAAGAGGAGGAGATAGAGGAAGGAACAGAGAAGGCGGATGTTCAGGAGGAAGGAAACGTCGATATCCCGAGATACGTTCTCATCCTCCTCCGCTCAGTTGTTCCGCAGCGTGGACTGGACCGGGATTTATGCAGCTCACGCAGCATCGCGGCCCTCGAACAATGGGCGCACGCACAACACGGCCAGATGA
Source organism: Lasioglossum figueresi (assembly GCA_028455805.1). NCBI lineage: Eukaryota > Metazoa > Arthropoda > Insecta > Hymenoptera > Halictidae > Lasioglossum > Lasioglossum figueresi. Next base: position 10,712,607 of record CM052202.1, read on the forward strand.
ATTTCTCCGGGTAACAGATTGCCGACACGGCGATCCAATTATCGTTTAAGAATTGTATCGCGAATCGTGGATTTACTGCGGCCAGATGGCTCGCCCGCGCCCGGAGCGCTTTCATTGTGCGACGCGACACCCGGCGGAATACTCTAATCTACTGTCAGTTGCCGCTGAGACTGCTGTAGATCACGTTACACCACACGCTGTTAGGTTGGGACACTGTACAGACTGTAGTGGCGGACGTTTGTTCGTTGTATCGGTCAGTCGTTTCGGGAAAGAAGGTTTCGTTCAGCGAGACAAGGGCTGCCAACAGTGGTCGTCAACCCATAAGTAGTGTTCAGTCAGATTACGAAGTACAGTAAAGTCTTCATCTACTAAGTTCGATTCTCGGTTCCATGTTAGAACATAGATGGTGAAGGGCTAATCTACTGCCAGTTGCCGCTGAGACTGCTGTAGATCACTTTACACCACACGCTGTTAGGTTATGGGACACTGTACAGACTGTTGTGGCGGATGTTTGTTCGTTGTATCTGTTAGTCATTTCGGGAAAGACGGTTTCGTTCAGCGACGCAAGGGCTGCGATCAATGGTCGTCAACCCATAAGTAGTGTTTAGTCAGATTACGAAGTACAGTAAAGTCTTCATCTACTAAGTTCGATCCACGGTTCCATGTTAGAACATAGATGGTGAAGGGCTACTATTTTTTCGTGACCGTGATTGCGAACGAATAAATTGATATTCACTGCCACGAATGTCGCGTATATGGAATTTCGAAGCGACTGTCGAGTCGGCTATCGAAGCAGCGTTAATTCGCGAGGAGGTAGGGACGAAGCGTCGGGAATGAGGATGTTTCGCGCGGAGACGCCGTGCCGACTTGTCCGCGCGAGAAAAGTGTGTCGCGTCCGTATTCGCGAGATTGACTTCGCGCGAACTTCTTATCATTCGCGGCGCAAACCCGCGGGTTCGTTGGTTTCCGTCCCTATAACCCGGTCTGGCGAACGAACCACCGAACGTTTTTCCATTTCGGGTGGGGAATTACTTTTGTTGGAGTGCTGTCTGCGACGTCTATTTGCCGACTCCGGACGGATTCGGAAACTGAGTTCGAAGCGGGGGGACAAAGTCTGAAAGAGAATCAACCTCTTTTGCCCGTAATTGCTTTTCGTTCTTGTCCCCGCTAGTTCTTTGATCGCCTTTTTTCCCTCTCCCTCTGCCATTGTATTCGACAACATTCCTCCGGCGACGGACGGTGACGATTGTCTCCGGTCCGGGCGAGTAATGCAACGATCGGGCGAAAGCCCGCGACAAGAAACACAATTGAACGAGAACGTAACACGCCGTCACGTCGTCGTCCGGATGCGCTAATTAACGTCGCGTCGCGACGATCCACGGGAACGATATTACGAAACACCGATGACGTCCAGCGGAACGAGCCTCGAGTCGGATATCCGGACGCTAAGGACGTCACGATGTAACGGTGTTACGTAACACCGGTAACACCGCGGACGAGAAAATTGCTCCACGGTGTTCCTTATAAAATGCTTGCAGTGTCGCCAGATGAGGGCAGGAGCACTAATTGAGGTGGAAAAGTTTCCCTCTCTCTGCCATCGGACACATGCGACGAAACGCGTCACGTGACCGAACGGAAGCGTGGGGAATAGCGTGGTAGAAGGGGGAGGTAGAGTTTTGTGTCTTTTCCGCTGTCTTAAGATCAAATTAACAATTGTAATTTTGATAAAATTTGAGTAAAATGCCATAGGGTTCTTGCACGATCCTCGCTGAAAGCGAGAAGAAATTGGGAAATGATCTTTGTTTCATCTTTAACCATGGAAGTACTGATCGTCCATCGGGAGCTGTCAGTGAGAAACTTGTAGGGACCACGTGACATCTCTACACCGGGCTACACGTCTTCCATAATTGGTCAAATAGCTTGACGAAGACAGGAAATGCGCCTATTAACGAGACTGGAACCTTCAGAAGCTAAGCGTATTGGTGAAGTCCGCATCCTGACGTGAAGAGTGGGGTCTCGCAGATCCCGCTGCGCCCCACTGTCGAAATCGCACCCATCTCCCGATGGACGATCGTCCATATATCGTGATATACGTTGAAACAAATGTTGGTAGCGAACGTGCCGAAACAGTGGCAAACTCAAGACTGAGGATAGCGAAAGAAGATTTTGAAACGAAAGCATTCTACGCAGGAACCGGCGAGTGTTGTGTGAGTTGCAGCCCGGTTTCCACCCTCGAAGTTCGCGCCACTCGTCTTTAAATCAATCAGCTAGAAGGGTCGGGGGTTCTTAATCTCCCGGAGATTCCGCACCCCCAATAAGAAACGGCTTCTTGCCCAGGCCGCCGAAAATTAATGGCTATCGATATTAATTCTAGTTTGGATCCCATCGGGCCAGGCTGTATCAAATTGTTCCCATAAAATCTCGTTTCCCTCGGCCCGGGAATTGCCAGAGGGTAACCGCCATCCCTTTCGGGAGAGCAACCCCTTCGATTTTCGTTCTCGACCGACGCGACGCTCAGGTATATGTGCGTGGCTGCTTTGTCACGCTATAATTGACAAGATATATAAGGGATCTATTAATTGGATATAAGAAGCGCAGAAGCGACGCGAGATTCGCTCGAACGATGCAAATGCAGAACTGCTACGGGAGCAAAGTTCCTCCGGGCCGAGGAATTGCATTAACCTGGGGATAAAAGTTCGGCCGACGCGACGTGCCGTGCTGGAAGCTTCGCGAACTCTAAAATATCATTTTCCCAATAGAGTTAATTAATTGCACGCTTTGTCGCGTCAAGGCTTTGTCCGCGCGAGTTGCCAAATTGCATTTTCGTCCTCAAGGGGGATGGATGATCCACGCTTTCGAATCGCGGATCCCCGTTCGATCTTCGGGGTGAGAAACACGGATCCTTTCGACGTCGCTGTCATCCTCGGATATTCTTCAAATTGCAAATACAGTGAATTCCGGTCAATTGGAACGCCACTTAAATACCGATGAACACAAACTATATTTTTGACTTTATAATATTGTAGCTGATGTCAAAACGAATCCAACGATCTACGTTGTTATACCTTTACGCTTTCGAAAAGTGCTAAAATGTTAATGAACTACTAAATCGGCTGCCCGGACCACTGCGGCACCGAACGGATGATCCATGTCGAAGTGTGGATCCCCGTCCGCTGGATCTGCGGGATGAAAGCCACGGGTCTCGGGGACGTCGCCGTCAACGTCAAAGTGGGAAATCCTTCAGCCTGGATGAGCGAACGGTAGCTCGCGAGTGATTTCCAGCGATCGCGGTTCGTTTCAATGCGCTCAGCTCGCTCGGAAAAGGGAGAGACAGAAAAAAAAGGAAGAAACGAGGCCGCTTGGGCGCAGCGCGCGAGCCGGAACACGATTTTCGCGATCTCTGTGCCACCGCTCGGCGCGGTTAAGGGGAAAACGCCGACTCCGGCCGCTCTTATTGTTCTTCTTCTCGTTCGTGGCACGCTCGAACCGGATTCTCATCCGGTTTTTCACCCTCGAGCCTCGTTTCTCCTCTTTTGTCCTTTTTGCGGGCGGAACCGAGGGTCGAAAAAGTGGCATGTAAAGCGATGTTCGGTTTTTGCTCGTCTGCCACCCCTCTGTCTTCTGTCTTCTGTCTTCTGCCGCTTGTCTTCCGTCGCGTCGGTTCTCTCGCGAACGCTGCACAACGGGTTGTACCGTTCTTTTCCGATGTCCGAGCGGATTAGACCAGACGAAATGCGTCGACTAAACGAGCAGGACTATGTGGCAACGCCGACTGCGCGACCGGCGATAAATAAATAATCGGTCGCTCGTAATTCAACATTCTTGTTGCAAGTTCGCGACTTAGATCGCGATAGGAATATTGCTTGGCTCTCTAAAACAGCCTAAAGGAATGCATCGGTAGAATTTAACTCTGCTGCGTTCTCTGGGTCTTCCGACAAATTTCTTATTTATAGATGGAAAGTGTTCATCGATCGACAGCTAACGTTTTCCAGTTTTCCATGGCCGTAAATAGATGGTTATATGGATATGCGAATAGCTTCAGATTCAAAGCGTTAAAACAGTACTAAATTTTCGAGAAGCGACAGAAAACCGTGGCCGATTCGCCCGCGCCCCTATTTCGAATGTTATAGTAAATTGTACAGCCGCGAAAAGGCAGTTGAACAATCGCGGAACGATTCGTTTAATCACAGGACAAATATATCCCGCTGCAAAATCAGTATATTTCCATAAACACCGGCAATTTCCATACGCTAACGCGAGCCGAACGGCGGGCGGCGCGGCGGCTAGAGCTGGTATATGTATTCACGCCCGACAGTGCCGACCGATTTAAATCTCGAATCCGGATGACCGGTGGCGGGTATTAGCGGAGAATGACTGCGAAAAATCCTGAATAGCGAGGAGGGACATAATAGCAAAACTAACCAAGCCCGATTGGAGTCGGTCGGATGGGCCATCGGCTGATTCAGGCGTCTGTAGCGGCCGTGTCAGCCCCGGTTAAACCGGTCCTAATCGGTTTAAAATCGTCGTGCAATCGAGGCCGCGAGAAGCTAGCGGAATTTTGTCGGGTCTCTATCGATTTTGCGACGGCGCAGTACGGCAGTGGTTCCACGAAGAATCAAGTTATCGTTACAGCCGAAACACTCCTAGAGAGTGAACAAACTCGGGGAGAACTATTCGAAGAATCATTACGGTCGTTCCAGGGAACTTTCGCGCCTTCGAGATTCCTTCGAAGAGGCATTCCGCTCCGGAGGGCGGAACGTTGCGAGTGGGCCGTGGCGGGGTGAGGCGGGGAGAACGCTCCAGAACGTCGGGAGAAGCATCGGCGCGGGGCACTCAGCTCCGCTCGAGCGCCGAGGAGCGTCGCGGCTGCTCTTATTGTCCCGCTCGTTCGCCTAACGGTCTGCTTGGATTTCCATCCGGCTTCCTTCGCCGCCCCAGGTTCTCCCTGTTTTTCCAATCCCCCGGCTCCCCGACGCAGTTCAAATAATTGTTACGGGCGTGCTGCTGGCCAAACAGCTCGCTCTCGCCGCGCCGTTGGAACGAGAGCGCATCTCGTTAGCCGGCCCGTGATCCGCGACAACCGGATACCTTCCTCTTGCTTTTTCACCTGGCACCCACTCCACTCCCCGCTCCTATTCGTTCCCGCCCCCGTTCTCTCATCGGCAGCGGTACGAATCGAAAACGCTTCGACACTTTGTTCCCGCGCCACCAACCCGCCGGCGATCGTGCTTTTTAATTGAGCGACGCGAGAACGACCGTATTCCCTGGCTCGGATGGCTCCGATAACCATCCGGGGACCGGGATCCGGTGTTGCTTCTGAAAATAGAACTGGAATCGAGGTATCGTCGATCGCACCAACCCCAACCCCTCCACGCGCCCCACAGTCCCCATCGGCCCTTTCGAAAAACGGCCGATCCCCGGATTATGATATTCTGGAATTTGTTTAATCGGGGCGCCCCGACGATTTTCCTAATTTTTTTGGCCGCGCTTCCATTCACGCGTTTCGACGCTCCGGGCTCGACCGAGTTCTCTCTCTCTCTCTCTTTCTCTCTTTCTCTCTCTCTGTCTCGACACTTTTCCACGTCGCGTCGATTCGATCTCCATTTTCCCTTCTCCCATTGTGCTACGCGATTTTCCGTTTCGCGCGCCCCGTTCAGCGCTGGCTTTCCACGAAAACCCCCCGCAACGAGAGAAGTCGCGAGAGCCTTTTACCGGTGCGAAACATTTATCCGTGAACAAAGGATAATTATCCGGGACCGCTGTTCCGGCTTGTCGTTCGCATTGTTTAATTGTCTTATTCAGCGCGTGTCGGGTTACGGCCCGTAAACATCCCGGATGATACGTTACGAATTAATGCGGAATTTTTTTCCACCGTGAACTTTATGGAAACCGAGGCGACCCGTCGTAAATTCGCGAGAGAGGTCTCTCCCCCCCCCCCCCCATCCCCGCCCCTCCATCACTCTCTGCGAGCGTCCCCGCTGGAATCGCGGGTTTCGCGCGTAAACGTACGTGATTTATCGCGCTCTCGATGATTATCGCGGAACCTACTCGACGCGTTCGATCGCGGATAATCCACAGGGAAGCGACTCCCATCGATCCTAGCGGCACTCCACGGTAAAATGAATTATCGCGCTACATGCTCGCGAAATCCGTGGATCAAATTCGAAGAAGGTGTTTGCGCTACAAGAGCATAGGTGGGCCGTATTTCTGGTACGCGCGGAATTCTCACCCTTCGTATTCGAACTTATTTCAAGTGCGAAATGAAAATATTTGATCTGGAACATTTTATACGATGTTTTCTAAATTGTGCATGTGAAATTAGTTTTCGCATACGACGCATGAATTTTTAGCAATTCATGGAATACTGACGAATGTGTACAAAAACTGTTTTAAATAATGGTATGACAATTTTTAGTAATGTAGTGATAATTTAAAAAAACAATTGACGACAATAATATTTCATATAGTACGATGATCAGAAAGATTGAAACACATTCCGATAAAAATATTAACACCGAACCTACCACGACCGGTCAAATGACCGGTTCTAGATTTTTTTATTTTGCAATTATTGAAATTATAAAGATACTTTCATAAGAAATGATTTAATAAATATTTTTGTTAGAGCACGTATTGCAATAAGAACCGCGCGAAGTCTAAGTAAATTAAATCTTGTCATTTTTATAAGGCAACGTGTTTCTGTTACTTTTATAGTTCGGTACGTTTAGAGAGAGCGTTAACGAAAGATTGAATTTTCTAGTCGGTTTCTATTTGTTGCAATTGATGAAGAAATTTCTAATTTTGCGTAAGTTCTACAATCTAATGATGTCCGTTATATCAATTTAACTGAATGTTTCTCGGAAAAAAGATATGCGCAGTAAGGTGGAGTGGAGCAAGTGCATAAACTAATTATTTTTATTATAATACGAGCGAAATTTCTCTAGCTTGTATTTATTAATGTACTATAAGTTAATACGAAACTATTCGACATAGATGTCGCCCAAGGATAAAGGTGTTTTCCTAATTTAATGCAATAAAACGCAACGAAGCATTTTATAGCATACTTGTTAATAATTCTGTTCTTGTCCCGTTCCACAAAAACAAGGTTTGAATGCATTTTTAACTCTGATGACGCTCTTTCCCCATTTTCGGCGTAAATGCATAGTTGACAAAATTAGAATCTTACGTAATATTAATTCATCGGTAATAACTGTGGCAAGCGTTTGATACCGACAGCGTTAAGTATTTACATACCAGACCGAAAATACATCAGTTCAAACTCCAACTTTACAAAAACCAGTCTCTGCACTTACCACACTTCATCTTATTACGAATGGCATTCGCTAACCACGAGTGGTAGTTACTGCCTTATTGTCGGAATAAATCAACAAACACCGAAAGAATTCAGCAAGTAGAATACCCGTAAATATCCAGCTAGGAATTGAGGGGATCCCGCGCAGATCCCACGGCCACCGTAAGGGCACGTCGGTCTCCTGAATCTTTTAGGGGCGCAACCGGTCGAGATCTGTCACGTCCGACCGATAGATCGGGCGGGAATCGAATCAGCGATAAATTTGTTACGCGATGACCCTCCGAAAAGCGGATCATTTTTCGATACGATACCAACCTGCGGTTCGAGAGATTCTGAAACGGGAGAGTTGAATCGAAGATGCCGTTCTTTGTGCCAGTTTCTCGAGTTCCTGGAGTTCGCGGTTTCGACGAGGTGGTCGGCGAAGGGATCCGAAAATTCTTTGTACGTGACGGTCTTCCAGATCCCGTCTAAACCCTCGAAAAATTCCTCGGCAGGAGCATAAACTCGGCAGAGCTACGGGAACCGACGCGGCCATTTATTTCTCGCATACGCGCAGCCTTCGCAGCATTTGCTATTCACGGACCCACCGCGACGGTTGCTCGCCAACTTCACAGGAAAGCTTCCCGAAGTAAGCGTCCCGTCATATCCCTGTCTATTATTTACTTTTGCAAGTTCCTAGATTCCGGGTGCCTCGATTAGGAACTGTGTCCTACAGTGCGTTGACAATGGACAAAATTAGAAAAGTCAACTTCCGTTCCTAGATATCTATAAAACTGAAAACTTTTCATTATCTTCGCATGAAGTGCTTTACAGTGTCTCCGGATGAGGGAAGGGAGCACTAATTGGGGGGAAATAACTACCCTCTCTCTCTGCCAGTAAGATGCACGACACAGACGAAACGCGTTACGTGATCGGTCCGCAGCGGAAGAGTGGGGAATACCGTCGTAGAAGGGAAAGGTACAGTGGAGTTCAAAGGTTCATCCCATAGAAAATCGCAAGCTTCGTTGGTCCGTATTCGGAGATAAAAAAATTCGTATCTAACGAAACGCACAGAGACATAATTTGTCGCATAGCGCACCGCGTGTGCTTCATTCCGAGACGAAATCCCCGACGTTAACGCGGCTAGAGACAATCGGGTTGCCGGTAGAAACTTTAATTCGTTTCACGAGTGAGAAGCAAACGAGCTTGAAAATGGAATGTAATGTTTACTCGCGTCGAATCACAATGTGTATCTCCAGAAGCACTTGAACCTCCCAGTGCTTTCTAAGCCGATCCGACTTACACGACTCCCTGCCTCTGCAGCAAAATCTCGCTCGTTATTCGCAGCTCCCATCTCGAACGTATTTCATCTGACATTCGTTCTACTAACTCGAGTAAATCGTTTACGGCGCGCGACTATTAGCTTGGAATTATCCTCCGTGGAGTCATCGTAAATTGGAGATAATACCCGTAACGGAATCAAACTCCCTGCCATATACTGCGAAATTATCTATGTCATCGATTCCTCCCCGTTTTGCTTTCGCGAAAACTGCACACTGTACCCATACTTTTTACTTTCTCGAGATGCACACTCTCTTTGCTTTGTATAATTCCCGTCACGATTTCCATTTTCTGGGAACGGCGAGTCGTTGCTAAAGCTACAAAATGACCAGTGATCTCGATTGCAACATTCTTTTTATTTTGGTGCCGTCTGCGCACTGGATCGTTTAAGTTCACGACTAACTTTTGTCACAGGCTTTCGATAAATCTTTCCCATCAATGGGAAAACACGATTATCGAAAAGATAGAAATTTTTCGCGGAGGGTTAATCAGAATTACAGCGATTACAGTGATTAATCAGGAGCAGTTGCATCGACACTTCTCCAGCTGTCTTCGATCGATTCTCAACCCTCCCGTTGCCAGCCCAGAATAGCTGGGAGATGCAAGACGCACCACCAAAAGAATATGTAACACCGACTAAAACTAGAAGCGAAGTTCTTTCTTTAATGATCTTAAAAGTTTGAAAATCGATGGTCCCAAATTGAAGACTGGATTTAACCCTTGTATAGCCAAGACGATCTTACAAGTTTTCTATGGATTTATCCTAAGTGCAAATTTTCATTTTGGAACTTACCATAATGGTTTTCCCGTTTTAAATTGCACGTGCACATTTTCGGGACAAATGCATAAAATCCGCAATTATCGCGAAGGAATCGAATTCATCGGATAGATCGGTCCACTGACAGCAAAGGGATTAAATGAACGCGATCAATTTTAGCCTGGTCGCAAAGACAGATCAGTAAATTACCCAGGATCCGTGGTTCGACACGCTGTCACGCGAAGAGAGAAGCTCTCGGGGTGCATCTGGTCGAGTGTCTTTCTATAAAGTCGGTTCCGCGAGAGGTGAATAATCCGGGTGCACGGGTGGAACAGTCCGAAAACTCGGTCGACGGTTTGTTATTCGTCGGCAAAAACGTGTGCGGATCCGTCCACGCAATTCTTCCCCGGTACTTTACGGAGGGTCACGTTTGCCGTGCAATAGGGTACGCGATGTTGATTAAGCCGAATGACCCGGCAGCCCGCGGCATTCCCAAGAACCCGTGGACTCTTGTAAACAGGAATCGTCCCAGCGCACGTAACCAAATATTACAGGGTTGATTACATTCGAGTTGGTTCGTGCTCGCTACCCGTTCTTCCGTTCCTCGTTCTACGTATACGTATTCGTCGGTGTGTCGTTTCTTCGCCCGGGTCTTCGGGAAATTTACAAACGTATTGTCGCGACCGAATTATCCATGGTGTCAGCCTCCCTCTCCTCTCTCTTCTCCCTCTTCACCCTCTTCTCCGCGACGAATTTTCTCCAGCAGAAGAGATTCTCGCTGAGCCGAAGTTCGTCGATTCACTTATCCCAGCCGTGGCAACCAGGCATGCAAAAGTCAGCGGTAATCGACGACGGTGCCTGCTAAATCAAATTTCAACTTTAATAGCACTCGAAACTTATTCGATTCATTTATGGCCGCGTGCCGCGATAATTCCTTTACCAGCTCTCTGTCAGCGCATACACTCTCGAGCATCGTTCAGCTCGGTCCACGATTTAACGATTTTGACTCGTCGAGGAGATTTTACGATTTTGTCGGGGCTTTTGTATGTTTAATTAAGCGGGATTAATTTTAGTCAGCGATGAGACGCGACTCCGTCGACACCTTGTTTGCTATAAAGAATTAATCTTGTTATTTTTCTTATAAAAAAACGTATACCAGTATATACGTTTACCAGTAAATTTATATCAACCCCTTTTCACAAATAAACGAGTCAGACTCGTTACCAGAAATGGAGTAATTGAATGACGTAATTAATTGTTACTCTGAACGAAAACAGACTCTACCGTATTTACATATAAAATGAAGTTTTAATCGAATCTTTTGAAAGACAAACCCCTTCTCACGTATTAACGAGTCAGACTCGTTACCAGAAATGGAGTAATCGAATGACGTAATTGATTGATACTCTCAATTAGAGAACAGATTCTGACATACTCAGATATTAAATGAAATTTTTATCAAATATCTTTTTGGAAGATCCAAGAATTGCAATCGCTTTAGCAGTGAAAAAAATCACGCTGCTTGGGGTTGAATGACCGAAGTATTTTTTTCCGGGGCGATCATCCGGTAAAATTGAAAAAATTGATTTGCGACCTATAAAATGGTAGCAATAATTTCGAAAATTGGCGACGGTTCAGACTAATTTGACTATTTTAACTTGAAAGTATACGAAGAATGTAAAAATTTGGGGTGAATAATCGCAGGGTAGGTCTCTCGACGGGTCGAATATTTAGATCGTCGGCGATTATAAATTATAATTCGGCGGGTTTTCAATTAGAATTTAATTGGCCCAGGCCCCGTTCTGCGACTACTCCGCCACCCCGGGGGTTGATGGACCGAGCCTCTCCGTGCCGCGTGAAAAATACATTTTTTCCTCTCTTCCTTGCTCTCACTCTCCTTAACGAAGTAAGTTTAATTAAAGTCGAGCGGATCTTAATCTTGATTTATAGCAGTTTTCAATTGCATCGCCTGTAAACGCGTTCGAAATCGCCGTGGCTCCCCTCTCTCCGTCTGTTTCTCGGCTGACAAGCGTTTTCGGGGATCGATGGCTGCGGGGAAATTAGTTCCCTTGTTTTCCGAAATATGCCAAGGAAACCCGTCGCTTCCGGCGAAGCGATACTAACTCGGGCGCGTTACCTTTTGTAATTAAATACCGGTTCAACGACCGAGCGATAAATAAACACGATAAGTTTCGACAAACGGAGAGAAGGGAAGAAGCGTTCCCGCAGTTGTGTATCGCAGCTTTTCCAGTGTTGCATTCGAAATTTCCGGAGGCGTCGCTCGGCTTCCGGTTCCCACGGCTTTTCATCGAATCCGTTTCGAGACCGACCGTTGTTTCGGTAACACGAAACGAGGAATTCGGCGGGATCCGGATTCCTAAACGATCCGCTCTGTTCTCTCTTTAATGTACCAAACTTTTACGATGATAACTATCTCCAAAATCGAATGGCAACGCTCTCGCATTCGATTCTGTTCGCGACCTTTAAAATCGGAAGAAGGAAACCACTGTTCTTCGATGTCCCTAAACGACGACGAAAATTTTCTTTAAAATCGAGCGAATGTATTCCCTTCGCGTACAATTTCTATACCCTTTTTAAAACTGAATGAACACGCCCTTGTTTTCGAGACCTCCAACATGTTTACTGTCAGAAAAAATTCCAGAGAATTAAGCCAGCTTGTTCGACGTAGCCGGGACTAAAAAATTAAAATGTGTCGGAGAAATTTTTCCGCAACTGACCTAGTTCTTTGAAATAAACATTTTCTTCGCGTCGGCTGCAAGGAGTAACTAAACAATTTATCCCGTCCCTCGATAAACTCGTAACTGCTGAATATTTCAACACACGCTATAGCGAAAGTGAGAATCGCTTTGTTCGGAAGCATCGGAACGTTACTAAATATTTAAAATTGATTTCTCATCGAACTAATAAAAATTTCTCGAGCATATTTTTCTACATTTGTTTCAATATGTTCAAACTATTACAATGCATTTTTATTGCAATTTTTTGTTCGACCATTAGGTTCGCACGAGCTGTATGAATGCGGCACAGTTTTTTTCCGAAGGGAAGCACAGAATCCCAGAGCATGATTTCTCTCTTTGACAACTGGCATATACCACGATCGCGCTGTCGCATCTCGTTGTCTCTGCTCTCGAAAGCAGTAGGGCAGAATCGTGTACGGGTATTGCGCGATTCTCTATGACAGCTGCAGTTACTCGAATTAATGTTCGCATGCTCTAAAAAATTATATAA
>CM052202.1:10725344-10755915 GCA_028455805.1 Lasioglossum figueresi
CTGCAGTTACTCGAATTAATGTTCGCATGCTCTAAAAAATTATATAATTGATTTAATAGTGTGCTATACGATTTAAACTTTTTTGGGAAGCAATAGCAATGAATTTACTACCGGATGTGAAAAGATATTTTTTCAAAAATTGCAATTGATCGGAATTGTAGAAAAAATACTAAAATTTGTATTGCATAACTTTTTTATGTGGGCCTATATTGAAAATTTTAAAAAATACGTTTTGCAGGTCTGTGTCAATTATATGCATTGTGCAAGTTTCATCGAAATCTGTCGATGCGGGAAAAAACGACAGGCATTGGAAGATGTAAGAATTGTTAGATGTAGGCCGAAAATCGTGACAATCTTTCATTTTTACCATCTTTAAATTGATTTTGACGAAATTTTCTGAATATGTTTATTCGACACAGACTTACAAATCGTATTTTTTAAATTTTCAATATAGGCCCACATAAAAAAAGTTGTAAAATGCAACTTTTAGGATTTTTTCTACAATTCCGATCAATTGCAATTTTTGAAAAAATATCTTTTCACATCCCGTAGTAAACTAATTGTGCTCTAGCTTCCCAAAAAAGTTCAAATCTTATAGTACAAAATTCATTCCAGTAACTATATACCGTTGCAAGTGTATTTTTAATTAATTCCTCCATTATGACTTTGAGAGAGGGATTTCGCTCTATACACCGACACTCTTCCCTCTATCTTTGGGAGAGATTTAAAGGAAACACAATGGGGATTCGGCACAAAGATCCCGAGGCTGCTTCATTTTTTATAAACCGCTCGGTACACACCGTGCACAAAGGAACATTAGCACGAGATCTTTCGCAATAAATAAAACGAACGAGAGAAACGGCGCGCGACCGTCACAAATAAATCCCTTCAAAGCTGACTGGCAGCGAGCTAATGGCCACTTTTCTAATAGGACATAACATTTACTTGCTATTTCGGGAAATTACTAGTTTATTTAACGTCTCTGAACGTCGGTTATCTGGGCCTGGCACTATCCTTTTATCGAACTTGAAAAACAAACCAATTTTCATTACAATATATCAAGAAAATATAATATTCAGGTATCCCGAAAATGTCGTTAAATCTTGAAAGGGGCGGTTTCTGAGGTAATTTGAAGTGACATTTTCGTATACAAAAATGACCGTCTCAGGTGACCTTCAAGTGACCGCAGGAACCGCCCATTTCAAGGTTGGACATCATTCTTGGGACACTGTATATTTCTTAACCCTTTGCACTCCTTTGTCGAGTGGAACTCGACATCAGAGAAAGAAAAATGTAAATGAAACAGGTTTCTGTATGTATTTGTTTCTTCCTTCATAAATTTATCTTCTTATTTTTTAGTTAAAAACAAATATAAGTTACACAAATATAAATTACAACAAAGTTTGAGAGCTATATTTAATATAAATAGTAAACAAAATTGTTTAAAATAAGTAGCAGTCAAGTCTTTTGAGTAAATTTCAAATAAAACACTTGAAATAATAAGGAGTTGTTGGCAGTAAAATTGAATAATAATTCGGAGTGCAAATGGTTAATATCTTCCGATGGTATGTTGATCACGGTTTAGAGTATCTTCTTCTTAAGGGATCCATGCGATAGTGGTTGCAAATCCATTATTGACCATGTCCGTATATAATTCTCGTACGTTTGAGATTATTTCGTATTCACCCCATTTTTTGTCTGCCTTAGTGCATAAATGGTGCACGATTATCCCCAGTACATCGCGGTCCATTTTTCAGTCGTTTATCAAACTCGTTTCGGGTGCTCTATTAATTTCACCGCGCCGAAATTCGGCGACACATTTTCGTAATTCATCGTCGGAAATTTATGATCGCGGGCGTCTTCCAGGCGTTCGGTTACCCGGTTGTCTCTCGCCCCATTCCCACCCCCTTAGACCGCGGAGCTCCGCGACGAGACGCGGCAACTATATTCGTCTAATAAACATTATGGAAAGCGCTCGAGATGATGCACGGCCGCAGTTAAATTACTTTAATCCGTTCTAAAAGGGGGAACGCGACCCCGGAGCGGCCGTTGTTGCGCTCGGCTGAGAAGATAAAGGGCTGCTACCCTCGAGTGAAAAATTTTCGGAGGACAGATTACGAGTCTTTGATTAATCTCGCCATATTTCCTGCCTCCGAGAGTCTTCCATTCGCGAAATCTTCTCGAAATGCGCAGGCAGGTCACGCGATTCCTTCTGCGGGAAGACGGAAGCTTACAAATTAAATTTCCTTGCGACATATTTAAGATAGTACAACAAATGTCTCCCTCGTAATGGCTGTTCGTACAATGAAGTATGCGCGTGAGAAATTGTGCGGGGATCCAGTTGGTTGTTCGTAAAAGAAATACAATATTGTGATGAGACGACAAGGAAGTCCCCCTGGCATCAGTGTCGCCAGATGAGAAGAGGGAGCACAAATTGAAGGGAAACGTTACCCTCTTGTTGGATTGTTGCTAACAATGCGTCTGTTCAGAAAGCAAAAATGAATTTGGTTACATGCGAGAATCACTGACCAAGGCAATAAATCAAATGTCAGCGGACCCATGGGTCTGCGAGTGTTTCGTATACCTAACTGCCAGGGTAAGAGACAGAACGCAGGCCTCGTCCTTTATCTCGAGTGGACAACTAACTTTTCGAATTGCCTCTTTTCTCTTCATTTTTAGTCTAGCCTTCAACGCGATACGACGTTCTTCCGAGCTCAGTAAAATAAACTAGAGTTTATAACAGAATACGCTGTTTGCAGTTTATTCAACCACCCGTATCCAATACCTCTCTCTGTCAGTTCCGGATACATGCATGACAGAGACGAAACGCGTCACGTGACACACGTCTTAGGGGGGACACAAGTCTTGCCTCGGAGATCTTATTGTCATCTCGCCACAGTGCTGCAGCAATCGTTTAACATTAACTCTTTGCACTCGAGTGGCGACTCGGAGGAGCCACTAATAATTCTGATACAATTATTCAAAATATTTGTTGCATTATTAAATCTGTATTTAATATTTCAATAAACCGCTGAAAGTATTGCACGAGGTATTACATCAGTTCTATATCGATAAAACTAAGAAAATCATACAAAATGGAAATATTTTAGGCCAGAAGAAAGATTCGGTATTCAAAAATTAGAATAGCACCGAGTGCAAAGGGTTAAACCTACCACCACCGGTGAGATTTTTTATTTTGCAATTATTAAAGTAATAAAAATAATTTGATAAGAAATTATTGTATACAGGGTGTCTCAAAATTCTTTCAACATCCGCAAATGGGAGGTTCCTGAGATCATTTGATGAGACATTTCCCTTTGCAAAAATGGAGTTCGCGGCTTTGTTAAGCCGTTATTAACGAAAACCACGGACCAATCGAAGCGCGGCTGCAACGAACGGAGTTCAACTCGGCGACAGGTCCCGTTTAGCGTAGCGTCGCCGTTGTCCGAGACAGAATCAATTCGCTGTAGCCACGCTCTGATTGGTCTATGTTTTTCGTTAATACCTCCTAAACAAAGCCGCGAACACCATTTTTGCAAAGGAAAATGTCGCTTCAAATGATCTCAGGAACCCCCCATTTCCGGATGTTGAAGGAATTTTGAGACACCCTGTAGATATCTGTAGTAGAGCACGTATTACAATAGGAAGCGCACAAAGTCTAAATAAAATCAATCTTGTCATTTTTATAAGGGAACATGTACCAGTTACTTTTAGGGCTCGGTAGGTTTAGTATTAATTGCGAATACTGCACAGAGAAACGATTACGATTTCATGCTAGAGAGCAGCACAGTCGAAGGATTAAAGGTCGAATTTCGTACGCGTGATAAAATGTCCGCTAAGGCATTTGCGACGTGTTCGATTGAGGATCACGTGGAAATAGACTCGAAACGAGTGACATAACGACTCGGTAGGAGTAACAGGCCCCGAATAGAGACTTGGAGGGTTCGTTCGTCACCGGTGACAACCACGGAGCATCAATTCGATCTCCATCATTCCGCTACAGGGAAAATCTCGACGCGCAGACCCGGTATTGTGCATTATCGGATCACGGTTCGATCGAAATCGGCGCTGCGGGGACAAGTTTCCGTGCTGATAAAATATTCAGAGCGCGTCATCAGCCCCCGGCTGGGAAATTAGATTCGTCCGGAGTTGGAAAACCACCATTACTATCGCGGAGCCAAAGTAATCCGAGAATGAAGCCGTTGCGAGATCAGACCTGGCCGCTGCGCTGCGCAGTTTATATTTTTAGGATGTCTCTCGTCCGCGAAAGTTGGTTCTTGTTCTCTCGATTGTGAAACGGAGTAATGCATTCTATCCACGAAACATATTATCCCACAGAATTAAAAGATCGGCGGATTAAAACCGAGAAATCGACGATCTTCGAACTACTATAAGTTTGTTCGAAATTTTTCTAAATTATTCTGTCTGTGCTCATTTCAGTGGGAGAAGTTCGGAGTCTCTTTTTGTTAGGAGAAACACTCCCTCTCGGAAATGTAAATTTTATAAATTCTAATGATTCTGCACAGTCTAAATAATTTTTTCAATATAAATATTTGAAGAATAGTCTTCCCTTTACAGTGACCCCTATAAAATTGATCTGCGATTTTTTGTCGAAAGGATCAATTATTTAAATAGCAATGTATTAGTGAATATTTTTCTTCTCTTCCAACAATACAATGTAGCGTCCAATAAGAAATATTCTTAATATGTCAAGTTTGAAAAAATTGTGGTTATTATGGAATCGTAGCGTAATCGAAGAGACGATTTACTTGATGCGGACTTAAATGTACTCTGAATTCGAAGAGGAAGGATACAGTCGGACTTCTCTCAGTTATAAAGTCGGATCCATCGATCTCGGCGAGCCAAACCAGATATTCTCGGCCAGTGCTTACCCCCGCAGACACAATGTCAAGGAGAAGAAGGAAATATTGCTCGTAGCTCGCGATCTATGGAAGGGCAGCTGAATTTATGGTGACAGGCTGGCAGGTCGGAGCCGCGAAAAACCGGGGGTCCACGTTGTTTCCTCGTAAATACCGATACCAGCCGCATTTCGGCTGCGTAATAGGCTGAAATTGGACTGGCCTTGGCAATCGCTTCTCGGCACAAGAAATTTTACAAAAATCGTATAGGAAGATTCTCCGTATCATGCGCAAGAATTACTGACTTTTAGAAAACACATAGAAACTATCTAGACTGTGAATGAAAATTTTTAGATATTAATTTACTAAATTGGAAGCCAAAATTTAACTTTATTATTCCCGAGATCGAAATAAAATAAAGACCTCGTTCAATACTTTATACAAAATATAAAAATGTTCTACATCATTTCCAAGTAATTGGAACCAAATTTTCTTTCATGCTTTAGTAACTGCGTTAAGCTGAAACTAGATGTGTACTCTTAAGACTAATCGCACCACGACCGGTCAAATCACTGGTTCCACACTGTTTATTTCATAATTATTGAAATTACGAAGATACATAACTAAACTTATTCATTGGAATACGTATTCTTATAAAAATCAAGAAAAATCTAAATAAATTTAGTCTTGTGATACAACAAGGTATACCAGTCACATTTAATGCACGGTACGATTAATGTTAACTTCGTTTAATCTTTACGCTTTGTCAAATTGCATCTACATACCTATTGTAGCTATGAATGCATCAAATCCATGGTCCAGATGCAAGAGTGAAACCGAGGTCCAGGTTTCGGATGCACATGGAAAGAAACGAATTAATTCATGTTCGCAAGATCGCGAGAGCGTGTTCGGTTGTAGCGGTACGGTGCGGTCAATTAGCCGACGCTCAAAGGATTTCGTTTTCGGGTGCAATTAGTAGAGCATCGCATCCTCTTTGAGGCTGAGAGTCTTGGTGGAGCAGTTGTTCGAGGATAGCAGCGGATCGTTCGACGCGAGTTTCAAGGTAGTTTCAGTGTCAGCTCATTCGGTGTCGACGCGTTCGGTGTTCGCGCGTTCTGATCCCCATCCGCACTAGACAGAGACAGAAAGACACACACACACACACACAGAGAGAGAGAGAGAGAGAGAGAGAGAGAGAGAGAGAGAAGAGGAGAGCGATTCTGTAGCGCTTGTCAGGCACAGAACAATCTCTCCGGCTGGCGGCGTCTTCCCTTTAATAGAGCGGCACTTTGACGTCTGCCGCTAATCCGAATTGTTGCGCGAGCAGCCGGGACAACGCTCGCGACTCGGTGATTTCCGATGAAACGGCATTGCCGCGTTACATGCGGTAATAATTGCGTATAATGGCGCCGATAACAGTCATTGTCGCGCGGCTGCATTGTCGCGTCTCTGCCCGCGGTGCCTGCCGTGGCCTGCGAAGCCGACAATGCCCGTGGCCCCGCTTTCACGCGGTAATTTTAACCGTTCGACCGATGTTAATTTCCCGTGCAATTTTCAGATTCCTCTCTCGCCCGCCCTGTCGAACCGTTTTCGCTTCCACGCCCCGCCGCTGTCGAACCGTTGCCCGCACTTTTACTGTCGATATCTTTGAGCGCCTCCGAATATTCGATATTTGGTACCTTTGGTCACGTCAAATTTCATGTAATCCGGACGCTAAAGGGCTAAGCGAATTAACCGTTTGCGGTCCGACGCGTTTCCTTTCTTTTACATCAGAACTCGTTAAAAAATTATAATGGTTCATTTATATGTATTTCCATGGATATCAACCTAAACAGAACAAATAAGGAACAGCGCATATTGATATAATGGCAAAAAAAAAGGAAAAACTAATACTTAGTCACAATGTTCCTGTTGTACTTAAATGTAGATACCGAAGGTTAGATGTTTATTTCCTGAGCCAGGATTCTTGGACCTAAAAGATATCGGTAACACAACACCTAAAGGCCATGTGTTCGATCTCAGATAAAGCTGAGGGCCTTTTGGTCCCGATTGACCTGGGTTTCCTTCTTCCCGTTACAGTCAGTCAGTCGATCTTGAAGAGGCTATGAGAACACTTGCACGAGTGAATTTTCAAATAACGCGTTTTCATTTAAAATCCTGGACCCTGCTTTCCACAAAACCAATAGCGCAGTTTCACTTATGCGCCGTGTAATTATTATTGATGGATGTGATGGGAATCAATAAAACAAGGAATTATTGAACAAAAGTATCGATATCGAGTCTGGCTCGACACAGGACCGCAAAGGGTTGAAAAGTGCCGTACAGTGCAATTAGCGATCGGCTCGCGTTCTTTTCGAGATCGAAAAGTTTCCTGGAATTTCATCAACGTGTCGACAATGTCGCCGGGCCGGTGTCAAAGGATGCCGGAGTCTTTATGGTCGAGGAGATCGCTATGGGCGAGGGAGCCGGAAGGACGAGATAGAAGGGCTGTGATGCGCCTAATTCGCTGCGTTAATCCTCCTCGGTATGCACAGCCGGGGCCCAGCGAAACAGGGCCCTCGAGACGTCCCCCCGTCCTGAGATCTTTCTTGCTCCGTTACCGTTGGCTGTTCTTGTTCTCCGGCTTTCTACTTGCTCCCCGGCGACTTCTTTCGGCCGGTAGATCTTGCCGGGTACCTCTTTCTTGTCGCGTTCGTAGGGAAACGACACGATGTCGGTGCGGCTGCGGCACGCGCCCCGGACGCCCCGAGAATATTAAATTCCCAGGACGGCACATAAATTAAAAGATAGCGGTTTTCTACTCGGGCTGCGTATAAATTTCACGCGAACAGGAGCCGACCAACCAGAGCGAGCGGAAGAAACGGCGGAGAACCGCTCGCTCGCTCTCTCGCTCGCGTCTTCTTCCCGCGCGCGGACGTGGCCCGGGAGAGAACAGACCCCGCAAATCTTTTTCGTATTCTGCCCGCGTCCGAGAGAGCTCGTATCTGCGTTTCTGCCCAGACCCGTTATCGGAGTTCGGTGGTTTTCGGTAAATTGTTGCATCGCCGGAATCGACGCAATTTCGCCTTGCCTCCCCCCAACCCTTGAAACCACCTCGCCGCACACGAGAGCTCTTACAGCCACCGGAACGATCGTCGCGTGCATTTTACGACCACCTGCCGGCTGCCGACTGCCCGATCAAATTTTCACATTCCGTATCAGCAACGACCATTTAGCGCGTTCCGCTACCCAGACACCCTGCACCCTCTACACCTTGTTCATTTTTAACGCGTTCCCGCCATGCGTCGCACACCCACCTTATCGGCCCACGATTTTGCCGAACCACCCCGTCGCACCTGAGAAACTTACTATCAGAATTTTTATGGTTTGCAATTGGTCGATTTAGCCGGCGATTTTCCGTCTCTCTCTGCAATTAGTGGACTGCGTATCTTCGTGAGAAAGACAAACTACTCCTCTGACTATCTCTTTGAACATTTGCAGTGGGAGTTCGTCTACGAATATAATAATTCTCTTTCCCCGTGCAATCTTTGTGCAAAAGATAAACTCTTCCTTTGACTTCCCTGTTGTCTGCGAGTATAACAATTAGTCAAACTTCTCTACACTTAATAATTTTATTCGGTATACGCGTCTATGTTGTGATGGTTAACGCGTCATCTACTATGACGATTTTTCCGTAATTCTGGGAAGTCCATTTTTCATAAACTATTTAACAATCGCGAACCAACAACTCATCCTCAGTAAGGTAATCGAATTATTTCGTTTCAGATTGTTAAGTAAAAGATGATTTCATGGATTCCTTTTGGTACAGCACAATTGCAGAGAAAGGTGTTGACTATTAGCGGAGAACAAAAATAGTAATTGATTTCTAAATGGCTTTGAAATCTTCGTCACGAATCTGACCTGTTATTACTAGACTGCGGACCTTCATGCAATTTATGGTTTATAAAAATTTTAAAAAAATTCTGGAACATCAAGTTCCAGACCTGCAAATGTTATTACCAATGAAAATGGGTTTTATGTAGTACCACTTTCTAAAATTTTGTTCACAACAATTGAAAATTGTATAAACAACCGCAGTCTAATTATTACACGGCAAGAGGTAAATAAATAATTTGAATAAATTGAGCACAATATGCACCAATGTTCCTAAGTTCTTCGAAGCTTTCCTAGTCCTAGAATTCACGTGCTAAGTTTTGTGGTAAATGCACAGTGCATTGAAAATGTTTAACGCAAGTAGTTTAACGATTGAAATCGCGAGCCAGTGAACTCGTCAGTCACTGTTTTAATCAATGAACATCCGCAAATCTCTCCGCGTGAAACATCGTCGAGGCGGATCTCGAAAAATTGCGATAGCCCGCGGTGCAGAAAATGCGGTGCGGAAATTATCGACACGGCCGCCGCGAACCATAATGTATAAGCTAATTAGGAAGGTCGCTATCTTGCGAGCGCAGCTGAGCGCGTCGCTGAAATGTTGCGTTGTTCCGCGGCTCTGTGCGAAGCGGGATCAAATACACGCTTGGATTACGCCGGATTATATTCGTACATCGGTACATCGCGTGTAGTAATTCGCTGGAAATAATGCTGGCAAGAGAAACAGAGAAAGAGAGGGGAAGAGGATGACGGAGGGGTTGTAAACGCGTCCATCGCAATGTAAATAACGTTATCCGCGCGACAAGATAAAATAAGGCACGCGCGGGCTCGCCAGATTTCTCGTTAAATGATCATTCGCCTTGCGGTCATTCGATTACCGAGTAATTTAGCGACAGTCGAACACGGCCCGAAATCGCCTAATTAAACCTAGCTCGTACTGGGAGGAGGGGGTGGCTGCGGGAGGGGCTAACTATCCCGTCGAATTAATGCTCAACCGCTCGCGCTCGGTCGATTAACGACTCCCCCCGTTTTTATTTATTAAGACTTTCGGGACCCCTTTTGGAGGATTTACGTCGGGCATGAATTTACGGCTGCATATCTAGATTATTTAAATTTAAAAAATTTTCAAATTGTAATTTTTTAAGCTTCTAGCTTGTATATATGTTTATATTTGAACACGAAACGTAATTCGTTTTATTTCACGATTATAGTTGTAATGTTTTGTTATCGTTAATACTTGTTTATTATAAGATAAATACAAAACTTAGTAATGAGGGCTTATAGCCATGTGTCTAACATGTAACATCTGTATCGACTGCCGCGCTTTCTCACACACACACCTGCATACATACATACATACACACATACGTAAATACATACGCTACTATTACAATAGTCGCATTTTATCATATTTATATTGAACATCGTGCGTCATTATACGATTTCTTTCCGACTATCAAATATCAATTCTTCTTCTTCTCCTCTCGATATCAAATCGTTTATATGACATCATGATATCTAGCCTCTAGAATAATATCAAAATAATCTTGTATTATTTACGACCATTTATGTCAAGAAAGTAAACGATTCTATATCTTATTCCAGTTTGTTGCAATCCAGTTCTTCAATAATTAGCTCCTTCATCTCTCTAATTATTTTCTGAATGTGCTATGTCATTTGCGATTCAAGAACGCTTGATCGTTCCAGAAAATTGCTCAAACGCAGCATAATCCGCAGTTGCATTTTAATCGAGCAATTGCGAAGGTCCAACGCAATTCCAGACCAAATCGAACTAAAAATGCAGAGCTCCGGAAGTTGGTTCGTTCTTCCCTTTGGCTCATCGCGCGAAATAGAACTCGGTCTCATCGTTCTCCGTCCGTTTGATCAACAGCTGCGCGTAACAGCCGCTTACGGTGAGTGTTACGATATTTCCCGGCGCTAGTCTCACAAAAGTATTTTCCCCTTAATTGGTGCAATGCTTCTTGGAAACGTAACTGGTTCTAGAACACTTTAACCATAATACATACTCGTATAGAGAGTTGTAACATAAAGTCGCCCACTTACAAATATAAATTCGAATTGCTTGTGACTGGTTGCAAATGATCAAATAAAAACTGTTTATAAAGGGTGTCCCAAAATTCACGAAAGAAGTAATTTTGATAGAAAACACAGGTTTTGTTGATTCATAAAATATACAGTACAGGGTTCTGAATGGAATAGCATATCGAGTAAATGGTCTCCACGGCATTGCTGGCACATACGCCCTCTTTTGTCGAAATTTTCAATGACCGTTTTGCATAAATGTGGCTGAATTTCGTTGATGCAGCGCTCAATTTCCTCCTTCAAAACGTGGGTGGTCGTGAGCTTGTTGACATAAACCTTAGACTTCAAAAAAATACCCCAAAAAAGTCCAACGACGTTAAATCGCATGATTTGGGCGGCCAATTCTGATCACCAGGACGGGAAATTACACGACCAGGAAATTAATCGTGCAGTAATTGAATTGTTTCTCGGGCTGTATTGCATGTGGCACCGTCTTGTTGAAACTACATGTCGTTCACATCCATATCTTGCAATTTAGGCACCAAAAACTGTATTATCATCTCGCGATAGCGAGCACCGATAACTGTTATTGCCTTATGAGCCGACCATATTTTGTACGAAACTTGCGAACTGTAGCTGCCAAACCTTTATTATCTTTAAAATATTGCTCAACAATGAAAACGCGTTGTTTTGTCTTGTAGCACTTCATTTTTAATAACCCTGAACTGTCAGCTGACACGCTGTCGTTTTTTTCCGTTGGCAACACTTTACCGCACAAATTAGCTGTGTAACTTAATTCGGTGCCCATTTTCTAGTGGTATTTACGAATACCACTAGATTACGAATTTGATTAGGAAGACGGCAGTGAAAACTCGTAGGGGCCACGTGATATCTCTACACCGCGTGCACGTCTTTCGCTATTGGCCGAATCGCTTCTCGCAAGAATCTAAGCATCTCGCAGTAAAATTAAATAAAAATATATTCAGTAAAATTAATTTAAAAATTTAGTATTATTGGGGGTATTCAATTTAATTTAAAAATGTAATATTCTCCCTGTGCCCCACTGCCGAAATCACTGCTATCTCCTGATGGACGATCAGTACATTTTCCCATTTAGTTGGTAGTGCATAGATGCGTTACCAAGAAAATGACTTTTGATTTCTCACTCAGTTCATGGGGAACCCAACGACCAAGCTACTGAATTCTATACACAACTTTTTAAGGCGAAGAGATATCGATTTCAGGTTACAGGACATTTCCGAAGCTGCAGATCGGCACTTTAAAACGTTATCAAGAGCAGGAAGAAAGTATAATTTAAACTAAATTTGCGATCGAATAAAGAGGCACTTATTTGCACACCTAATAGTCGACGACGACAATCGAATTGTTATTTCTGCGACCCGGTGACGCGATTTTCGCGACTGCCTAAGAGGAATTGTTCTCAAAAGGGACGGTTTGGGGGTGTCGATGCGCTCATTAAGGGTGGACGTCCTTTATGAGGAGAGAAAACGAGGTCCCGTCGAAGAGGAGCGACGAGGGGATGGCGTGTTCCGGGTCTGAAAAGGAGACGGAATAATCGGAGACGCGCGGGCTTCCTCACTTTTCACCGCGACGTCAGTTACAAGGTTGTTCTAGTCGACGGAGCAATTATCTTTCGCTAAAGTGGCCCCGCGCTGGTTCGAGCACGGCCGGCGCGACGCGACGAAGGAACGAATTTCACTTAACTGAATTTTTCTTATCGCTTTTGCAAGCCCGAGCCGTGCCGGGCTCTTCCGTCACCGTCCCCTTTCTTTTTCTTCTTCTTCTTCTTTCTTCTCTTCTCTCTCTTTTTTGTTCGTCTCACTGCTTTTCTACGTCGCCACACCACCAGCCCTCGTTCTCGGTTGCGCGAGTAATCACGGGTCTCGCGAAAATTGAGGAAGAACAACGATTACGATAAGCCGCGCGCGCCCGTTCCGGCTTATCAGACTTTATAATTGGGGGCGCGTTCGAATTCGACCCCGTAGCCACCGTCTTTCCAACCTTGGATATATCCTAACACTCCGCGTAAGCGGCTGTTACGCGCAGCTGTTGATCAACCCGATGAAAACGATGGAACTCGGTTCCAGATTACGCGATCGGGTAAATGAACCGGGAAACCGCCTCGCATTCTCCGCCATTTTTTTTACCGAGACGTGGGGATACTTGGCCGAAATGTGGCTGATAGGGTGGCTATAGTTCGCGATTGTGGGTTAGGTCGTCGAAGTATCAAGTACCTTTCTAACAATAAGACTCTCTTTGTCCAAGCTACGTTGTAGAGTTTCATCACAGTAAATCCTGATCCACTCGACGTAGTTGGAGATCGTCAGGCATTCGACACTCGACTAAAACGAAAAAAATTTAATCGACCACGATATTCTGCACATTTGTTGAAATTTTCAGAATCTGTATAATTGACATAGATCTACAAAATGTATCGTTTAATACAACAAATACATCAACTTCTACAATTTTCTCTGTAATTCCGACCAATTGCAATTTGTTCACGTTTCATAAAAATGTGGCAAACAAAAGTTGTATTGTTCGACGAAGTACATATAATGGTAAAGAAAAATTCTTTCTTTGAAAATCTGTTTCCGAAATTTCAAATTTGCGAATTTTTTACGATGACCTTGTATTTTACTTGCATATATTTATAGAGCATAGAAAGACAAATTCAACGTCATATAGAAATGTATATTTATGATGTACTATAATGGGGAAAACCAAAATTTCAATAATAAATCATTTTCAAGCTCGATGCAGCATTCTTTCCCGTTGTGTGATCGATCTAAAATTTTACATAGATTATTTTTTTAACCTGTGTCGTAATTCTAGGAAATTTTCTTCACCATAAGTAAATAAGGTCCACCCTAGTGATCGGCGCAGAACATTCTCGGAATCGGTTCCCGGCATCGTTAACGCAAAAATAATAATTAGATTATCATCCGCAGGCGTGCTGGGACTCGGTTAAGGTAGGCGAAACTTGTCTCGACGAAGCTGAAAACTTGTCCCGTAAAAAAAGCAGTCCGAAAGAAAGTTCCCTCGTAAAGACACCCTCTTCCCGTCGGCCGTCGCGCCGGATGACCAATTACGTGTAATTAACATACGTACGGCGAACGTACGAGACCTCGCGAACGCGAGTGTAACCGTACGAACTTTATCGGAGTCGATGAATTAAAACTGGCCGAAATTGTTCGAGTTTACGATCGGCAATGACTTTTCTCGAAATTGTCAAGAGTGACTTTCTTCGCGTCGAAAGTTTATCGAGCTCTTCTCGCGATTCTACGGCGCACAGTGGAGTATTTGCCTCGAAAAGTTGGCCAAAACTATTTTAGCATTACTTTAAGTCTTGCATGCATAGCGTTAGCGTTCATATATTCCAATAGCTCGGACAACCAAACTTTTTCATATTACGCAAGATTTGAAAAATCGCATTTTGGCCACCCTTTCGAGAAAAAAACTCTATTGTGCAGAGTTCGGAAGAGACTCGAGATTCGCGCACGCAGTATTTACAATTTGACTGTTATTAAAGCGGTAACGGGGACGTGGCTGGTGCGTCGTAACACCTTTGAAACTGGCGAAATCGTGGCCACATGCAGAACAAGCGCTCCGCTACGCGATGCTGCACGGAGCCGCACGCCACGCATGTAAATGCCCTGGCTGTATTCGTTACATCCAGATAAAACGACGGCGGCGTGTAACGCCGTGCAAATTGCTCGCGGCCGAAAGCGTGGCTCCCGTTTAACCTCGGATATATTTAAGCAGTTCCTAATAAACGCCCCCGCTGTGCTTAAAGCCGAGAGAGAGAGAGAGAGAGAGAGAGAGAGAGAGAGACTGACCGCGTTGCAATCTCGGCACACCTCCTGGACCGAATATCCTCTCAAAAATCCCCTCGGATCACGCTTCGACCGTGAGCGAAATATTTTTTTCAAAAGACACTCCCTGCCGACGAACGTTTCATCAAGATTAATCAACAGGGACTCTCATCTGCGCCGCCCGTATGGCATTTTTTATTTTTCAGACCTCGAGGGCATAGAGTAGCTATGATTAGTTGGATATCTGTCCACCAGTTTCCACCTCCGGGTAGAAAAATTTAATAAAGGTACCGGTTGCATAGAGATTAGAGGCTTCGCGCGAATATAGAAGTTGATGCGTGGATTAATACGTTGAAATTGGAATCGCGGGAAAATGGGTTTTCATAAGAGTTTTATTCTACTACAGAGAAATTGGAGATGTGTTTTAACGTTTTGTAGGACACAGTTGTAGAAGATCGATATTTTTCTATTAGGTGCAATCTATAATTAGGTGATTTCCGATTTTTCATAGTTCTCTCTTCGGGAAGAGAGAAGAATTCACTGATGATTTGCAAACCTTCGAAGTGCATACTTCGCTACGAAATAATCTCTGTCGAATCCGCTTTTAACCTGTCGATCCCAGAGCTCGTGCTCGGCCTAAGTTTCACTCGGCTCTAAGAATTTCGAGACAGGAGCCAAATGGGTGGTTCGCGAGCGGATCTCCTAATTTAGCTCTGTTAGCCGACAAAAATGGTGGGGGAGAGAGAAGCTCGGTCTGAAATATTTCCACTTACGTCGAAAGCATCGTGCCCGGCATACACCGGGCGTCGGTGCTAGGAATATAGGCGTGCAAGTCTAGAAAGGAGCTGTTCCGCAGGGGATATCTGGATGTATGAGCAGGGGTTCTGGGTTAGGTCTGCGAGAGTCCCGTTTGATTGGTACGAGTATCACGCTCGAGGCATAACCGACTGACTCCTCGATCCATTCCCATCTTGAAGACCATCGTCCCGCGACCACCCTCGGCCCGAGCCAAGGCATTCCTTATCCGTAATTTATACTTTCAATTTACTCGCTGTCGGAAGATTCGAGGGGCCGCAACCGCTTCGGAAACTTGACCGGCTTAATAGACCCGGTCGGAACGACTCTCTTTTTCAATCTCACACTCTATCGGAATCGTTAACGTCACCATCTACCCGTTTGTCTCGCCTTATCGTGCGCTGTATACTCCGCCCGGCCCGAGTAGCCTAACATTTTCACCTGAAACGTCCCCGTTGTTCCGAGCGATTCGAGGAAATATGTTGAGAAAGGAAGGAAAACCACCGTTTCGGCGAACCACTTCCGATTGTTGCGGTAGGAAAGTTTCCTTTCCCGTGATCGTGTTATCCAAAGTTTCAATGACAGAATTACTCGACGAATTATCGAACGGCTCAATGTGACTCGAGTATTTACAATTAATGATATTATTGTTAAAGTACAACATTAGATTTGCTGTACTTTGTGCTCTTTCCCAGACTCGTTTAAAGCGTGTATTTCTTCAGGTATGAAGTGGTTCTCTAATTGAACGCCTGCCTTGTAGACGCCTCCGAAAACAGCTTATATACAAATATATTTCGTCCACCACCTTCACGCATAATTATTTCACATAACCTCGCAACAATTATAAAAATGTTAATAAAGCACATACCTCCATAGATATTATACGAGTAAATACGACCTTGTCACCGAATTAATGTACGTTCCGATTAGTAGACGATTTGATCCGTATATTTATAATGTGCAAAACTGCAAATTGCATTTTTAGTTCCAGTAAATTAGACCGCTTTATTTCGCGTGCATCTTCGTTATTTTATGCGTTCTAGGTTGGTCCCATGCAGAACTAACGACCCAATGTCCACGCGGGGTACATAAAATTAATCGTACGCGCTATCGAAAACCATTTCCGTGTCACAGCTTGCTGGGAATAGCTTCCAACGAGACGTAAACTCGCGAAAATTGTAGAAGGAGCGGTCGAAGGTTCCCGAAACAGTTTCGAATGATAAAATATTGAAGTGTTCAAGAATATACGAGGCGTATACGGACGTGGGTCTGGTGATCGATTTTCTTCGTCCAGAGACCATAGATTGCGGCAATCGTATCGCACTAACACGATATGGTAGTTCTGTGTATTCAGAGGTGAATCTACACCTCTGGGGCGGTAGACATTTTGTTGGTTTTGTGGGAAGCAGGGTCAAGGATATTAAATGAAAACGTGTTATTTGAAAATTCACTCTTGCAAGTGTTCTCTTAGCCTCTTCAAGATCGACTGACTGACTGTAACGGGAAGAAGGAAACCCAGGTCAATCGGGACCAAAAGGCCCTCAGCTTTATCTGAGAAAGAACACATGGCCTTTAGGTGTTGTGTTACCGATATCTTTTAGGTCCAAGAATCCTGGCTCAGGAAATAAACATCTAACCTTCGGTATCTACATTTAAGTACAACAGGAACATTGTGACTAAGTATTAGTTTTTCCTTTCTTTTTGCCATTATATCAATACATTTCTAAAAGAAACTTGCCGCAAAATTGACATACACATATAACATATTCGGCAGCACTTAGCTGCCGCAGCTTTATGAAAATATCACTTTCAGTTGAAATAATGTTACCGTGTCTAGCGATTTTTAAACCGAAAAGGATGACCTGATCCTTGATTGTAACTTGTCTAGTCCGCAATGTCAGGCTAGGGATTCGAAGGGCTCGAGGAATACCGATTAATTCGAAATGTAGAAGGTCTGCCTACTAGTGGATAAAAATTGTATTGAGCGGAATCTGTAATCCCTGGATCTCTTGCATCTTTGCGAATCAATCATTGGATAGGACGACTTCCGATAAAATGTCTTCAGGCGGTAGACTCGTTTCGAGAATTGCAAGGGTGCAGGATGCGCGTTCTCATTTCTCGATAATGCAAAGATGAGATTTTTCTGTAGTCAAAAACGCTAGATAAAAGATCGATGTAGGCCGCTATCGCCCTCGAAAGACTTATTTCTACGTTTATGAGGTGTAATTTGCATTATTCGGCAGAATGTAGCTATGAAAATAGCTACATGCACAGCTGTATGCTTCCGAATAGTGCAAATTACGCTGCCGAATAATACAAATTACGTCTCGTAAACGAAAAAATAGGACTTTTGAGGGCGATCGCGGCCTAGATCGATCTTTCATCTAGCGCTTGTGAATACTGAAAACCCCCATCTTTGCATTATCGAGAAATGAGAACGCGCATCCTGCACCCTTGCAATTCTCGAAACGAGTCTACCAATTCAAAAATTGGAATGACGTCGCTGAAGGCCGTAAATTTTCAACTCAGTTTTCTGAGAACGCGAATCGACCGATTCCTCACCACTTATTTGAATGGAAAGGATGTTACTTAAATGAACTTGCAATATTAACAGGATAAACTCTGAATTTTTTCAACTATTGACGAAGTTACAAGATTGTGAAAGGCTGGTGGTACTTAGCGAAGATCTCAAGATGAACTGAACTTGAGGGTGAATACGAGGAAGCGTTTAGCTTCGGAAAGGGCGTTACTTTAATAAATGAGCCATGCGGATTCGTCGATTGGCATTTTTTCGAAATTGATGAGGGAAGCGGTCGTCTTAGCTAATTGGTTGGAGAAGACGTGCAATACAAAGGGCGAGTGACCGCCCCTCGCTAACGTTCACTCGAAGGGACAGATTGTACCTGACAAGCTGTAAATCTGATAGACACCTGACTTGAACAACGCATGGCAAGATACAACTTGAAGATGGTTCAAATCTGGCCGCCAGATGTGGACCTAGGATTTATAAAACACTAACTCCGAAGAGTAATAATGGTTTTCTCGGAGGGATTGCTACTATGCTTGGTTCAATGTTAAATTTTCGGAATAAAGGTGCAAGGCAGATGGGGTCGTTTTATGACCTCAACCACCTGGCTTATAATTAGGACCGACAATATACAATACTTAAGATTCAGACGGTTTTTGACTGCGCTGAACAGGTGCCGCGACCAGGAATGCCCTCGTTTCAATCCAAAACAGATTGTGTGGAGTTAGTTTTTTTCCATGATCGGTTAAGGGTGGATTTAAATCGCGTTAAGATCTTTTTTACAAATGTCCACAGATCCAGAGGTGTAGATTCAGCCCTAGGACGGCTGAACATTACTTTTCATTCACCCTGTACAATGTGCTCGTAATAAGTCGGCGCAGAATTTGAGCATCGCAAGCGTATTGCAGTCTGCCATCGCAACGTCCCGAATTGCGATTTTGTGGCAATTTTCGGCGTAGCTCCGGGAACACGTTGGCATTACAAAGTTTGGACTGTTGCTCTAGGGTATTCGAAAGCAAGAGTTTCCAATGAACGTTCTCCCGGAACAACAACCGTTGACCGCTGCTACAAATCGATTTTAGTTTGCGAAAATTTTATCGCGACCACCGATCCGTACGCGAATAAACACACCTTCAGCGGAGCGCCGCGCCGCGTCAAGCCGAGGCTGTGTGTGTATCGTGTTCGCGCAACAAAAACAAAAGCGTGTTTTACATTTTCATCGGGGAGAGAGGGAGACAGCGCTACGCGTAGTATGATCGCTGTGAGCCGCGCCTGTGACGAGCGCGTTTACCCGGAATGTTTTTAATAATGAACAGATTGGAAATTCCGGGCTGAATTAATATCATATCGGTCGGAATGACAATACGCGGAGAATGTTGCGCCAGCACCGTAATGAAAATGCTGCATAAGTAATATCGGTAGCGGGTGCGTGTATGTATATTCGAGCGATATGGAGACCCGGAAGAATTCAATATTCGTATCTTTATCTGCTCCAATTACTATGTCCACCGAAAAATGAGAGATATTACGGTCTCGCGATTCTACAATTCCGGGAGAGTTCCGGATTCCGCAACAATTTTTCGCGTGGCCCGTAATCGCTCGAATTCCGCAACACGTGGCGGCCCGGGGATCGAACAATCCCCCGCAAGCTGTATAATTCCGGCGAATTATGCCACGGAGGGGCGTGTAATAGTAATTTCGGCGTGCTCGAAAAGGCCATTTATTTGCCGGCGATCGAATACTGATTTTCACCTGCTATTATTCTTGTTACCACCGTGTATGGATCCGCGACTGCAAAAACTGTCGCGAACCAGCGTGGACCCGCAACGTTCTCGCAAAAATTTTCGCGGCCCGGCCAAAATGATAGAGGCGACGCACGGTGTTTTGCACGCACAACCTCGTTTTCCCTGAAGAACCCTTTAGTTTAATGAAATTTTTTGGAAAGCTGGAAACAAATATTTCAACGCGCATTCACAAACTCCGGAAGTACTCGCGGCCGCAGACGCTCCTCTCCCCGGAAAAGTCCGACGAAAATTCTGCGAATTATTTACGGAATGTTCTAACAAACATTCCCACTTCCAGCCCCCTCGTCTTATACCGACGGTAACGCTCAGTCAAAAGGGGGTCGATCTGTTATTTCTCGCGAATATTGCGAGAGCCGGCTAGCCGAGGTCCTGGACACGAATTTGTTTAACGAAACAATTCACCGTGATGTTTCGCGTAATTTATTTTGTTGACGAATTTATTCGATCCGTGATTGGAGAGACGGGTCCTCAACTGTTCTTCTGCAAAGCAAAATTTTAAGAAATTAAATAAACATGCACCCGCATCTCTTGCATTTAGAGATCAATGCCGACAATCTTTATTTTATACAGGGTGATCGCAGTTCTAACATCTGATGTAACCTGATTTATTTTGTCAGAAATAATTTGTCATTAAAATTACGTTTGCACAAAATTTTCGAGTTTAAGGTCATATCATAATACACTCTTGATTTCGTCTTGATGTCAGCAACAATCCTATAATGTTCAAAACATATGGTGTCATTTGAAAAAGTTAAGGTGACCTTTACCTTCTTTAGGTAGAAATCAATTTTTGAGGTTTTTTAATTGCACCAGTGGAGATGCCTAGGGAATGGCGACCAAGCTTAACGTATATCATATAAATCCACAATCTACTTACAACTTTTTAATCCTCGCAAGATGGATGTTTTTCACGATTTCATGCCAACCATAGCTGAATCCATTCATTAGTGAACCTACTTGTCTACGACCAACCTTGATCTTCTTATCGAAGCTAGTGTTAGATAACTAAACTTTCAGTGAATCGTTTGTAATTCTGTGTCCAAAAGGTCCCAATGAGTCTCGTCATCGAGGTCAAATTCGAAAGTCTATTTTGTTTTCTACACATGCACCAGAATTTGTACGAGCGACAGTAAGCCGGAAACAGACAGCAATCGAGCGAGAGCAAACCGAAAAATTGACTTACGGCTCCGGAAGGACGCGCTTGGTTCAAACAAGTGTCCAGAACGGTCCACAGCTCGCGAAACGGGAATCTCGGCCCCTTTTTGCGGTGCTGTGGTTGTCCTTTGGCCGCCGAAACGTGCTCGCTCGCTCTTATTCTTCGTTTTTAATCGGTTTTTCGTCGAGCTTGCTTGCTCTAAATGCACGGGCTCAGAAAATGTAACGAAATTGAGAGCCGAACGTGGGCTGTGGACTCGGATTCGCTGCCACGAAGCCGAGCGACTCTCTCTTCTACACCTTCCTCCATGCTAACCACGTCTGTGGCGCATTTAAATCTCATAATTCAAATACGCCTCCCTTCGTTGCCGCTCGCCGAGCAT
The DNA here is from genome assembly GCA_028455805.1 of Lasioglossum figueresi. Taxonomy (NCBI): domain Eukaryota; kingdom Metazoa; phylum Arthropoda; class Insecta; order Hymenoptera; family Halictidae; genus Lasioglossum; species Lasioglossum figueresi. The sequence goes on from CM052202.1 coordinate 10,746,618, forward strand.
TTTTCACAGCTTCCTCGTCGTTTCTCGGCCGGCTGTCAGCCCCGGCCCTTGTTTCTCTTCCATTTCCTTATTTCCCTCCTTTCTCGCATGCATATGCATATTATCCACTTCATACTTTTCTTTATTTTGCCCCCTCCGGGCCAGCCTGGCTGCGACGACAGTCTTTTCGCCGACGCGATGAGAACCTTTGAAACGAGGAATTCTTGTTTCCCTTAAATTGCTCTTTGTCGCTTAACAGAGTGGCAATTTCGCCGGTTTACTTTACTCTGCCGGCTCCCTTTTTTCGCCCTTAATTCGGGGCCAAGTTTTCAGATCGTCTCCTGCACCGTCCAGAATAATTAAACCCTTAACGCCCGCAACTTTTTACGAGAACCTCTGTCCGTCAACTTTCCGACGTGCATAGAGTCCTCTTGCTTTTCCGTGTCAGTAGCGGCGCCTTCCCTTTGTCATAATCTGCTTCGATGCTCGCTGGATGCTCGGAGTTCGATCGAAATCTGCAATCTGTTTGTCTCGGGTTCCCTCGCAGATAAACTGTTCATGTTCTCGTCGAGTATCCCGATTTATAACGCGATCAGGAGGAAGACTAACAGTCTACGGGAACTGGATGTGAGAACGGGAATTCATATGCGAGGAGAGAGAATAAATTGCTCGAGTCGAAGAATTATTGAGCGGAAAACAAATGACGTGCACACTCCGGCTCCAGTCGCGATATTGCAGTGCGAGGGGTTAAAACAGAGCTTCGCTTCTCTCTTTGGCGAGGTTCGAGAGGGAACCGAGTATACAGGAGAATCAAAGATAGAGTTGATGAAACGATATCATCCCGTTCGTATGAATCGAAGGATCAGCGCGAATCCGTAAAGTTTCGCGCGGCTGTTTACGGGGTTAAGATATCCGGGACAGCGTATTTCCCGGGAGGCATCCTGACAATTTTATTATAGTTTGCGACTCGGAAATAATATTAGCGGGAATCGGGGCCACGGTGAAAATCGCTCTCTCGAAGTTCTCCGCGTCGCGGCGCGGCGCCGGCATTTCCAATCCGCGCGTATAAATCTTCCGAAATCGAGACAACACGCATATGCGCGCGGCCGTACGTGAGAAAAATCCACTCAGGCCACGATTGCACCGCGGCGCGGCCCCGTAATTCGACTATGCAACCCTCGTCGACATTCGTCAAACATTTTCCGTTGCACCCCCTGAAACCCCCCTGGACCGTCCCCATAGCCACCTGGCCGCTCGCTCGTTCCGCTCGACGCGCGATATCGTTTTGTCTTTCCTTGCTCGATTTTTCATCTGTCCATCGTCGGTCGCGAGGCACGATTTTTATGCTGCGATCATCGCCGGTGTCGAACCACGTGATTTTTCAAGCGTTCGATATAAATCGATGCCCACCTGTCCTCCTGCCTGTCCACGGACAGACCCCGAAATTCCGATTTTTTTTTCGCCTCGCTGCACGAATTCGACGACACTCCGCCCTGAAATTTCATCAAAATTATTAGCCACGCTCGCTGTTCCGAGCCTCTCCGCCGCGAATTCTTGATACGGTTGCCACCGACGGCTGATTGATCATCGCGCGATCGAGATCATTTGCGGCGATCTTAGCAGCCCTGCTGTCGCTGAAGACGACTTGTCGGCGACCGTATCTACTGATACGAGTGGTGGATAAAAAAGCGCTGTTATCGACAATTTTTTTTCTGGGTAGTTAGTGAAAGATTCCGACCTTTAACATCGATGTTGACAAAACTTTTAACTTTATTTTCAAATATATTCACAACGAGATGTAAGGAATGGCGGAGTTAGTAGCTGTTTCTGGAGTTGTGTCGGTACATCAATGGATGGCCGCCATGGATGACAGAAATGGAACGTTTGAAATGACGACTTTTGTTTATTCTCAGACTGGAAGGTATTTTCTAAAACGTACTATACCATTTTTTACACTAGTAGTACCACGACCGGTCAACTGACTGGTTCCAAATTTTTTATTTTATAATTACTGAAATTGCGAAGATGCTTCCATTAGAAATTATTAACTAAAGTTCTTCATTCAAACACGTATTGTTATAAAAGTTAAGCAAGACCTAAACAAATTTAGTCTTGTTAATTCAATGAAACAACAAACATCAGTCACATTTTATGCTCGGTACGATAAGCGTTAAGAGGATCCAAGCATTTGTCGAAATGCAAACTATGCATCTTGTGCAGTATATCTCGCTGATGGTCTCGTCAGAATGTATTATTTGGTGGTGTTTTCTAAAATGTACTGTACCATTTTTAACACTGATTGTACCATGACCGGTCGACTGACTGGTTCCACATTTTTTATTTGATAATTATTGAAATTGCGAAGATGCTTCCATTAGAAATTATGAATTAAAATTCATCATTTTTCCAAACACGTATTGTTATAAAAGTTAAGCAAGATCTAAACAAATTTAATCTTGTTAATTCAATAAAACAACAAATATCAGTCACATTTTATGCTCGGTACGATTAGCGTTAAGAGGATGCAAGCATTTGTCAAACTGCAAACTTTTGCATCTTGTGCAGTATATCTCCCTGGTAGTCTCGTCTAAATGTATTATTTGGTGGTATTTTCTAAAATATACTGTACCATTTTTAACACTGATTGTACCATGACCGGTAGACTGACTGGTTCCACATTTTTTATTTGATAATTATTGAAATTACGAAGATGCTTCCATTAGAAATTATTAACTAAAGTTATTAACTAATTTAGTCTTGTTAATTCAATGAAACAAGAAATATCAGTCACATGTTATGCTCGGTACGATTAGCGTTAAGAGGATCCAAGCATTTGTAGAAATGCAAATTTTTGCACCTTGTGGAGTATTTCTCCCTGATGGTCTCGTCTAAACCATTTTTTAAATTTGTTTGTTTATACTATAGTATTGGCTGACAATTAGTACCGCGATTGTCGCAAGTTCTCACTTCGTAAAATAATTTCAGAATCCAACTTTTCCGTTACGCGACAGAGCTCGACTTCTCTCGTGGAGATCTGGATGGTGGTAAAATAGAGAAAATCTGGTATCTGAGAGACTATGGTGGTTCGCAACAAATTCGACGGCAATTCGCGCGAGCGAGATCCGGATAATGATCGCGGTCGCGTGGCGAACGACCTTCCGTGGAAGTTAACGTAGATTTTCACGTGAGGAAGATTCGGGTCTGTGTGTTGTGGGATATGAAACGCAACGAGGAGAAAGAGAGAGAGAGAGGGAGAGAGGGAATAGATAGACAGAGAGGATGGGATGATACGTGCGAGGGCAACGTCGAAATTTGAATATCCCCGCGATTTTTCCGTGGATTTTTCAGCTCCGGTGCGGAGCCGATGGCACGGTTTTTGAGGTCTCGTATTTCGTGCTGATGAGAAGCGCGCGTGCACCGGCACAGACCGCAGAAACTGCGCGGAAAGGTAGATAGCGCGCTGCACATGTACCCGGGGATGCACTGCACCCGTTCTGCACCGCTCCGGTTTGGTCTGGTCGAGTCTGGTCTTTGTAAAAATTATTCCAGAGGAAAAATGTCTCGTATTTCTGGCCTCCAGTGGCAGCCGGGCCGTTTCGCAGCCCGGCATGTAATTCCTGGATATATACCGTCCGGGGCATTATAGTTTACTCCGTTAATGAAGGAGAATTATGCCGCGCCCCAAAGACGCTAATTAAGCTAATTAATTTTATCCTCGTCCGATAACTTCGGGTGCAGAACCGAGGCCTCGAAGCTGTGGTGCCCCGCAGCGCCGCCATATTTACTGCAACCTTTTCACCAATTAACAAATATTCCGACCCCGTAATCTAATCGTTTCACTCGTTACCGAACCTCGGAACTCGGTTCCAGTTCCCGTTCGGCATGCCTGCGGGAAAATACGCGACCTCGTTTCCAACGGGCGTTTATCTAACGTCCGAAGAAGAGACTGTGGAACGCACTCTAGTGGAACACCGATTATCCGAATCAATGATATGTGCACGTTAATGCGTTAAAGACAGGATATCCCAGTATCGATGGTACAACGGTGGAAGGGTGATTCTACACGAGGAAATAAGTCAAAAATACGGAATACATTTTTTTCGTTCGAAGCTTCGTCTTCCAGAAAATCGAGTTTAAAGATCCATCGGGTTCGCGTGCTTTAGCGTAGTGTACGCACGAAGTAGAATAGGTCGGTCATGGTCAGACATGCGTATTCACTGTATTTGCAAACTCGATTTTCTCGTAAACGAAGTTTCGGATGAAAAAGTATATTCCATATTTTTTACTTGTTTTCTCATATAGAATCACCCCCTTCATTGTACCATCGATATCGGGACTTTTGCAACACTGCTGGTTTTAAGTCACACGAGCTTTTCAAGACGGCTTGATCTACGTATACTTCATTGCGGATTTTGGGTCACGTCAGAAATTTCATGATGGTTTCAGCGTGTTCTTGAAATCTGGCTGTGCGAGGTTCGATCTGTATGCATATCAATTAAACTGCATTCTGAACAATAAGTAATTATGTAGATAATTAGTATACTTAGATAGCAGAAAGGGGAAACAAATAATTGGAATGTGTGTGGCGATCGAGCGAATGGAAGAATGAAAGGTTAGAATAGAATTGCGCTGATTATGTTTGTGTAAACCAGGTTTTCAATTTCTTGGCCGTGAGGCTGAAATAAATTATACATTGTTACAATCAAAGTGCTTTCACACTCGAGTTGAAAAGACAGGAAGATTTCGACAACATTGTACCGAGCCATGTCGCGGCAGCAATACGCTGTAATTTTCGGAAATACGTACATGATCCCGGGGCGCGGAGTAAATAAGCTAAACGTCCGCTTATGGCGCCGGTTCGCAAGCCCGCGCGCAAACATCCGCAGTCTAGTTACGATTGAACGTAATAGCATCAAATGAACCTGACTCTCCCCTGACAAACAATTAATTATTCTGTTGCAGGTTAGTACCAAAGGAATATGCTTCCCGGGTCGACCTACTTGCAGACGCGAAATATCAAGGGACTCCGAAGAGAGAGGAGAATGTGTCTCGTCGACTGGTCAGAAATAACGAAGCTCCGGAGGGGGTAAGGCTTCCTTAAAATATTGGCGAACTTTCGATTCGAAAGAATCCTGAGTCGAGAGGAAACCGACTAGCGTCGGTCGGCAAGCGATCCTCAAATATTCATGGTTAATTAGCGCGGCCAGGCGAGCCGTTAAGTGGTGTCGACCTCTGGAAGACAACCTTGTTTGCTTTCCACACCTCCACGGTCGACGCACAGTTTGCTCGAGCCTCTGGACTTTAACTATTTTTTAACGAGCGACGAGTATCCGGCCTGGAAAGTCACAGGTCTCTCGCTACCGACTTCGAAATTCCAATAAATCTACTGAAAACCAAATTCATTTTCTCTCGACGCAGGATAGAATTCTCTTCTTTCCGTTCATTATATTTCTCTTTCGATTTACTTTAGTTTCGTTTCGTCTAATTGTAATTATTCACTGTAGACATGCAACCATCTTCAGACACTATTTAACCATGTCTGAATATTCACAATGTTATTCAAAAATATGTACCGTCGCGTCCGACTGAGCCTACGAAATCGTTCTACCCAAGAATTATTCATATACAAAGTGATTCACGAGAAACTTAAACCTGAATTTCTCTGTTGGCGTGAAGGATAATCGGAAGTTTCAACAGTCAAATGAAACTGTTCGAAGGGGGAAATATGATGATATTCGTTTTTTCAAAACCATCGGCGTTTTTTTAAAATGGAACTCTGTTAATGTTATCATATTGCCCCCTTTGAACGGTTTCATTTCTATTTTGAAACTTTCGTTCATCCTTCGTGACTCACCCTGTATATTTTACAGTTCGAGCGAGAAAAATTCTTGACGTTAATAATTTTACTGTTAACCAAATTTTAAAGTTTCGTGAATTTGAAGACGAGTTTAAGAATGAGTTGTTTAATATTTAGATAAAAGTATAAATTTTTGATAGGTTAATGTGAATCGGAATTGTTGTGCGGAGGCGTGGCCTTTGGAGTTTCAGGGGTCGGGAACGACGATTCCATCAGTTCCCAGGGCAGGAACAAACGACCTGAGAAGCGCGTACGAGATAAACCGTGTTCACTCTCGGCAGACCCCAAATACATTACATTAATTTGCATTTTTTGGAAGTTTCGGCGCCGTTGGGGGCCGTAAAGTACGATCCCGAACCCTTGGGCTGCTCCCCGGAGACTTCACCCCCGGTCAGGGGGTGTGTTTCACGACTCCATTTGCGAAATACTTTACCAAGACGGAAGTCGCTATTAATCATTAATAGGCTCGGAGCCGGATAGCGTCTCTGTCATTACCGACTGCACGTTTAAACTGCATAAGTGACCGTCTCTTGTACACGAGGGAGTTCATGTTTGACTCCATCTGGCACGCAAACGTCGCTCATACACACCAAACAAGAATAATGTACAATCGATGATGAATGCACACAACCTCGGCGGTATATGTAAACGTACGGAAAGCGATCGAGATAATTTTCTACGATTGTAATAATTCACAAATTCCAGAAGGAACGGATACGAATTAATACAACCAGACTGTCAACTTTATGCATTGATGGCAGAAATGGGACTATATTGAGGCCGACGTTGACATAAATTTATGCCCAGAATTATTGAATGTGTAACTATTAGTAATATAACTATTTGTGGATTTAGATGAAATTTAATTATCTAACATTTCTATTTTGATAATTTGATTTTGATAGAAGCATTGCATTTCAAAGACCCTTTTGAAGCTCCACTTAAGAGTCAAGAATGTCGATATATTATTTCCAATACACGAAAATGATTTTAGAGAGAAGTAATTTTGTTTTGTAACCACGCGACATCGATAAATAAATAATATTTAAAACAAAAGTCCACTGGACCCTCTATCAGAGGAAACAACGTTCCAACGATCAGAAGTGTTTCTCTGCCAGCAATTTTCTATTGGAAACGAGACGTAAATACGGTTACCCGAACGAATTTATTACTCATCCCTGCCTGTGTGTGTGGGGGGTTGAAGGGTGAGAATGTGAAGACGTTGACCGGAAAAGGCTCGCATTCCGTCGATGCCGGTCCCAGGTTCTTTCGGCGGTAACCGTTCTCGTGTTCAGCACAGAGGAGACCCTTTCTCCACCCCTTTCTCACCCCTGTCTTCACCCCCGCAACTCTCGGTAGGGTGTCGGTCCTCGTCTCGTTTCGTACACGTAGAGCAGTGGTGTTCTCGCTTTTCGCGAGACTCGCCGATTTATCACCCCAACTTATTCCTCGGCTTTCAACGTGCCAGCGGGCCGATCCACCCCCTGTCACCCCCTGCCACCCGTGCTCTCTTTTCGCACTACGAAAGAGTCTCTCGTTCTTGCACTTTTCTCGACACCGAAGCGTCTCTCTCTTTTGCTCTCTTTTGGCCATTGGTACTCCCATTCCCACTCTCTTCGGACAAACCCGGTTCACCCCCAACCCCCGACACCCTCGCCACTATTATTTTCATCGCTAACAGACTCGTCCGGCTTTCTCCATTTTGCGTTATCTCGTCCAAGGCCCGGAGATCGCGTCGCGCCAGGATATCGCGCTTTTCACTCTGTGCCCTCTCTTTCTCTCTTTGTCTACCGCACCCCCAACCCCTAATTCCCCGTGGGAACTGATCTCGAAACGCGCCGTTCGGGATGGTTATCGCTCGCGGAAACATCTCGTCGGCGAGGACCATTGTCGGGCATTGTTCGAAGAAACTTTCATTTGAATTCATTTGAATAAAGAATGAATAATTAACCCTTTGCGGACGAGAACGCTTTTTATCGTATTTCTCGATGGACGGAAGGTGCTCGTTTGTTCCGCGAAACAAGATTTGGCATTCGAGGGGCGAGTCGGAGTTTAAATGGGAAGAAGGTGTGCTGTTTATCGCTTTCATCAGAGCTGTAAATGTTCTACCAACTGTTACACCATTTAGCAGCCTGTTCTAATCGTTGAACATTGTTTGCTTACGAGCGACAGGAAGATCAATGTTTCTAAATTTTTCTGTCGTATCTGCTATTTTAACTACTGTTTATCCAAGAAAGCAAATTGCATGGCTATGTAAAAGGAAGTCTGGAAAGTAATGGAACGTCAACGGACCCATGGTCACGTTGCGCGTATATGTTCTTGTCGTTTAACACTAAACCTACGGACACATAAAAGAACCTGGTACATGTTTTTTTGTAATAATGACAAGATTGATCTTATTTAGAACCTACGGACACATAACAGAAACTGGTACATGTTTTTTTGTAATAATGACAAGATTGATCTTATTTAGACTTTGTGCAGCTTCTATTATAATACTAAATACTAAATATATAAATACTAATATATAATACTAAAGCTATTTATACAATAAATTCTAATAAAATCATTTTTATTCTTTCAATAATTGTAAAACAATAAATCTGGTACCGGTCATTTTGACCGGTGTCGGTAGGTTTAGTATCAACAGTATTGCGAAACTAACACGTTGCGAAATAAACTTTTAGGTTAACATGATATCTCCAGAACTAATTTTTGTTAGAAACAGATACAATCAGCAATCTATTTATTAGAGACCGATGTTCGAACAACGATATCTACAGAGGCCTAACCACGTTGACGGCATTCCAGAAAATAAGCGATATTTAACGGCAAGAGACAGCGAGAGAGAGAGAGAGAGAGGGGCTGGGAGCGAGTGAGAGAGAAGTGGCGGATCGTCGCGAGAAGGATGATCTCGCGGGGCCTGGTGGGACAAAACTTTTTCCTCGCAAGACGTAATTAATAATCCTGAATGTGCGCGCGTTACGTCGAGACGCGGCACAATGGTAACACCGAGCTATTCTCGGCACGGACATAATGGAGGGGTCCCAGAAAACACGGGGCGAGTGTCACCCGGTCGTTCGTCCTCCATACACTCACGCACAAGCACAAGCACAAGCACAAGCACCAGCACAAGCACAAGCACAAGCACAGTCATAGACACAGCCAGAGGCACAGGCGGCACAGGCACAGGCACAAGAACAACAGAGACAGAGGCACAGACGCAGACAGAGGCACATACACAGATAGAGGCACATACACAGACAGAGGCACATACACAGGCACAGGCACAGACGCAGACATAGGCATAGGCATAGGCATAGGTATAGGCATAGGCATAGGCATAGGCATATACACATACACAGGTACAGGTACAGGTACAGGTACACGTACAGGTACAGGTACAGGTACAGCTGCACAGGCACAGGCACAGGCACAGGCACAGGCACAGGCACAGGCACA
>CM052202.1:10756015-10772375 GCA_028455805.1 Lasioglossum figueresi
GCACAGGCACAGGCACAGGCACAGGCACAGGCACAGGCACAGGCACAAACACGAGTACGAGCACAAGCATGAACACAGGCACAGGCACAAGCACAATCGCACACGGACCAACAGCCAAGGCGGGCCGGGCCGGGCCGGTGTAGCACGCTTTTACGCAAATTGCCGCGCAATATTCGCACTAGCTTTAAACCAAATTCATAACGCTGGACAAACTGCATCCTCGAAGTATTAAGGCATTAAAGTAATTGTTTGCAGTCCCGGATAATACGAGTGAACCGGACACGGAATGCGAATAATTAATTAATGCGCCGCCCACCGTCGACCTGAATAACGACGTCGCGATATTCTTGCAAGAGAGAGTACCGTTCGCCTCTCTTCTTCTTCTTGCTCTTCTACCTTGTGTTTTCTCTCAGACCACCCCGTGCACCCTCTCGTTAACCCTTTTCCACGCCGTTGATCCCGACGCGGGGGGCGGAGTTCGCGTCGCGAGAAAGTCTCGGGATCGTTGGTAAGTTGTTGAGCAATAAATTGCCTTGGAATAGTCTCCCGCGAGCCGGCGTTATGCGATTTAATTAAAACGCTGGTAAAAACGGGCGACGAGCTCCGTTCGAACGCCCCGTGCCTGTTGGACGCGCGCACTTTGCGCAAACGGCTTATTACATACATATATACATTCGTGCAGAAACTGGGATCTGCGAAATGTTCGGAGATTAACACGTTAGCTACCGCCGTCACTGATATGTGATATCCACAATCTTAGAGTTTACTTGACGATAGGGAAATTAATGTTGTACACTTTGCTGTTTGAAGTCATAATTAGCGCATTTTATGCGTTCATAGCAAAAATAGGTGAGCGTAATTTCAAACAATAGAAAGATTACAAGAATTTAAGACTGTCAATCGGTTCTACTTAGTTCCCATGTCTTGCAATTAACCCTTTCCGGATAAAAAATATTTTAGATCGAGCTAATAATCTCAAAAATTTGTATGTAGGCTAATATGATAGTGTTTGAGCTTTTTCAGAAGGATGTCGAATACGTTTGGCATTGCCCTGAAAGACACCAAATATTGTCATTTAGCCGCACAATAGTTGTATAAAAAAATTTTCATAAAACATTTATTTAGATTTGTGTCGGTACTCACAATTTTTTGAAACAATCCGATCACCGAATATATTTAATTCTCGTTCGATAATTTGGTACTTATTTTCACAAACTTGAATGTCACTTGCATTCAATTTGTAAATAACTGACTAAAATAGTCAACCGACCTCTGCGACAACGATTATGATGTGTCCATTTGAACAATGAAAGCGAGAGTCATAAAGAAAATTCGAATTTACCGTAAACTATTGGTCTTCAAAAAATGCATTCATATAATGTGAAATATATTTGGCAAAAAAACAAGTCATAATACGCAGCATAATACTCAGAATGACGTTCTTCTACTTAATTGTTTGAATATTTTCGAAAGAAGGTGCGTTACGTTTAATACAACGTTTAAACGAGGGAGATAAACGATGAAACAAATGATGGTAGCGAGCGTGTTGGAAGAGTGCTCGGTGCCTGGAGAGTACTCGATATCAAATCACTTCGCTTTCACGAAACTTTTGAGTTCGCTGGGTTGCCAGTCAAACTGTGGAGAAAGTAAATAAACTACTCGACTGTTGTTCGGCGCGATCGAGGTAGGACGCTTTAATCTTGCATAAAAATCCGCGGTTTATCGATGAAAAGCGTGGTCCTCGACGAGCTGCGAAACTCGATAGCTAAAGAAGACTTCAAGACTGAGACTATGACGAGCATCAACGAAGTGAGAGATCTCTTCGATTGTTCGAGCGCTGTCTAGTTACCTTCAAATATCACGAGCAAGTATGAAAAAATAAAATAAGAAAATGTTGAAGATGCTGCAGATAAAGTTTCGCGAAAAAGTTTCATCAGGGAAAATTGTTTAGCAAACCCAGCGTGGTAAATCTTGCTGCAAACATGTAAGAATTTAATAAGAGAAGCGTTGCTAGGTGGAAGAAGGTCGCGTGTATACATTCGATTCAGGTAGAAGAGCCCCTGCCGGAGACTTTTTCTAGCTTCTTCTAGATTACGTGGTTAGCGAGGGTGCAGGGGATCGAAGGGAATCAGAGGTCGTGGACGATAAAAAGCGGAACGGCTCCGGGAATCCGCGGGTATCGTTTAGAACGGGTTAATAAGGTCAGCTGGAAATTCCGCGTTCATGCCGTTTCCCGTTGGCCGTGGACTTTATCTTCCATTTTCTCGTGCGCGATCTTTCGGCCCCGGGTTTTTTTCATCAACGCTGACGAGGCCTTCGAGAACCGCGTTTCTATGAAAAGCAGACTCGCAATGCGATGCGGCCGCCCGAACGAGCTCCGAACTTTGCCACCGATGAATATTGAATGAAATTTTTACCGGAAACTGCTCGGGAGACTGCATTAACCCTGATAAATAATTAACCTTTTATACGAACGACGACTGTACATTTGTACTTCCTGTAGACACATTAGCCTTTGTTTCTATTGTTCTTAATGTAACAGCTGTTCATTGAATTCGGTCTTCGGAAAACGGGGAGAAAGGCGGAAAGAATACCCGGCGTCGCGTATCTTAACTTTTCAAGCTGTACTTTGTCAATCGGAACTGTCGAGCCTGTTGAATTCGCAGCCATAACGTGTCAATTAGAAGTGTCAGAAATTACAAAATCTTTATTTATTCGAAGCAGATAGAACTTCTACAAACGCTTGTTAATTTCGTAGCTTTCTGACAGCACAAGGGGGTTAATAAGATTCCTCTATTCAAAGGTTGGTCATGATTACGAAAAGAACGCGAGGATGGATTCCGTGCTTCTTCCGACAATTCAAACTTCCTGGAGTCCCGAAGTCTTACCGAAGTAAGGGAAGTTCGATGCTGTCGAGGATAGGAATGCAATCAGGTCGCTCCCCAAATAATACCCCGACTTGGCTTATCTCGCGTAACTCGGAAAGCAATTATTCTTAAGCCTTGTGCACCGATCGGGCAAATTTTTGACCGAAACAAAGCCGTTCTCCCCATCGCTGCAGTTCAGTTGAATAATCGATGGAAAATGCGAGCAACAATCACCTAAACGTAAGGAATAATTACCGCTGGCTGCTAGAACGATTTGGGATAACAACTCCTGAGAAACATATAACGAACGAAGAGCTAAATTCCAAGTATTATGGAACTCAGACCAAATCGTTTAGTTACCAAATGCTACAGAGATATCTATCCAAAGTTGGCAAGCAAAGAGTCTAAAGTGAACGATTGGGAATTAAGGAACATTCGCAGGACGCCTGGCAGGACTCCAGCTTGGATACCATCCTGAAATAAAACAGGTATAACTCGTGACTAATGATCTCCAGACTGCGGATATTTATGCAAAATAGAAACTTCTTCTATTAATCCTAATAGATCAGATAGAATAGAATCATTAAATTTTTCTGACCTTTCAATTACTGCACATTCAACTCGTTTCTGCGATAAATACACGAAACCGACAGTCCATCCATCACATTCAACCACCAGCTGTCAAGAGATCAAACTATACACCAACACAATATTTGATTTTCGGGGGATTCTAAGCGTCCGGCGATCCATCGATCGATTATCGCAGTATATTTAGCAGAAATTGCCTAACAAAGGGACGCGGCTAGAGGAGAAGCCTCTCGAAAACGTTGGCGCGCATTGTTCGCCGGAGGATTATCGAAGGTGAAAGAATAACCAAGTTAAATAGGCTGAACGATGGCAGAGGTGGCGCGTTTCGGTGTGAATCGATCGTTCGATTTTTGAAACGAGAGACTGGGTTGAAGCGTGTACAATCAGTGGGAGGGACAGGATGGGACGGCCTTTCGCGGGTTTCAGCGACGCATCGATCCATAAAATGCGGGGAAGCCATCTCGCGTGGTGAAATAAAGGGAAAGTGTACACGATTACGGCGGGGCAGCCGTGAATGCTGCGTAATACCGCGGCCGATGGCGGTCGTTTTGCCCACTGGTTCCATCGATCCAGGGGCCCCGCGCCATTTTTGTCCGGGATTATCGGAGGCTGGTTTACCGATCCTAATTCGTATCTGGGAGCGAGCACAATGCGAGCACGTTTCGAAAGTAGACGCGCCGCGGCTACACGCCGAGAGGATTGAACCGGGACAAAAGCCAGACAGAGACCGGGAAACTAGCACGGTTGGGATAGAGGGATAGAGAGGATCTAAAGAGAGAGAAAGAGAGAGAGAGAGTGAGGGAGGGAGAAGAGAGATTCCGGAGGATCGTCGTCGGAAACGAAACTAATGCACAAGACGCTTCTCCCCGGTTGGATTGTCATTGCTCGGAACTCCGACGGAAATTCGCATGACTGATAAACCGATATCGGGTTATTCGAGCGCCCGGCATCCGCCGCCGGATGATACAAATTGATAATCGAAAGCTAATGGATTGCTTTCGATTTGTTCCCCCTCTCCTCTCCAATGAGTCGACGGTACCAATGCGTCGGTATCTCCCCGAAACGATTGGAAATTGAAATTTGCTTTAACTACCGGTACGCTCTTCTCTAATCAACGACTCTGATATTATCGGCCCGAAAGGAAAAAGAGGGAGAAGCACCCCTCGACGAATCTCTTGTCCCGTTGTTTCGCCTCCGAGATATCGCGCTAGCTTGCCGATACTCAGCCGAGCAGAGATCGAGAGGACCGTAAATAATTCTCGCTGCAAACATATGCTAACTCGTGTCCCCGCCAAGTCTGAAATCACGCCGAGTGATGCTGAAGAGGGAAACATGTGTCGATTCATTCGTGTTCGTCAACGTCCGTACGATCTCTCTTCGATTCGCTGATAGGTCTATCAATGATACAGGTATCACACTTCATGCCTCACCATTATAGTGCAACCAGAGTTCTTCCTGCTTTACAGTTTTAACTAAAATCTAGAGTTCCCTATTTCACGTACACGGGTACACGTGTATTAATGTATCCGCATTTTAATTCGCATCAATTTTTAGGATACAGTTACTAATTTTCGAAAGCAAAATATGGGTACATAAAATAGACACAAAAATTAATTTTAAAGCCACCCTCACTTTAAAAAATGTCAACAGCTAATTTTTTAGTTTATTAGCCCTTTCGGTACGGAGGACCTGGCCGCGGTTATACATTCGTGGGACGAGGAAGTTTTCCGCGAGAGTGGTTGCACTGTACGACAGCGTAAACCGCGAAAACATGTTTTGCGGCATTCATAGAAATCTCGAGCGTGATTGACACTAAACTTTTCATTCGGACCGCGACAGTCATCGGTGACTGACGCGGAATTTAACGTGTTTAAAAAACATTTCTAAAATGTTTATACCGCTTTGTCGTAACCTAAACCAATCCTCGGCCGAAAACCGATATCGACGGAATCTTATCTCGCGGGTCAGACAGAAAGACAGACAAAACAGGCATGGCGCTTAACGTTTTCAAATCATATCTATTTCTTCACAGTACATTAATCAAAGTAAATGGCATTTTGATATAAATAATATGTTCCAATATCACAAAATTAAAATAAATAACGAAACTAATAGTGTAACATAATAAATAATAAAACTGATAGTGTAATATAATCAACGACAAAACTAATAGTGTAACTTGGTGTGATAGTTTTCGAAACAAGGGGAAACGCACAAGCCCACGTTACATTGTTCGCACTGATACTTGGATGCCGCCAATTGGCGGCGGTAGGACCCACAGAGTGTTTGGTGGATGCCGCCAATAGGCGGCGGTAGTACCGAAAGGGTTAAAGAAGAATCTGATGTTTTAATGTTCCGACAATAAACGACTTCTTCTGTTTAAGTATACGTTTGAATATTTCTTTGCCGGTCCTACAATTCTCAGACATTTAACTTTCCGCGTCTTTCGTTTGCAGTTGCAGGCTTCTAATTGGAATTGAATCTCGAAGGTCTGCTCAAAGATTCGAAAACACCATTCAATTCCATTATTATTTAGTTTGTTATTCAGTTGTACGTGGATATTTGAACGCGCTTGCACTGTATGGCGAGAAAAATGTGAGATGCAGCACGCATATCTCGGAAAACAAAATATGATCACAATCGACATAAATTACATACATTAATATCAATGTTCCAAAAATTATGTAAATTGAAATGAGGATGCATTAATGCACGTGTATTTAAATTCACGTGAACTAGTACACGTGTACCTGTGTACTTAAAATCTAAATACACGTGTGGTATTAACCGTTTGAGTCCCAAGCAGCGCGATCGCGCACTTCAGATTTTGTGTCGAAAAATCTCGGTTCATTTCGGGCGCTGTGGACAACTCACGGTGCAGTCATAAAATAAAAGAATTCAAAGATTCGTACTCATTTAGAGAAAGCGCGGTCGCGCTGTTCGGGATTTTTCGACAGTGTTTTTTCAATACCCCTTGGGACTCAAACGGTTAACACATGTTAGAACAGGAGACCAACAGTCTAATTCTCTGTGAAGAAAGAATCTAATTCGACATTCTTTCAACACTTCCCAAGACTCTTTTCGAATTCTTCTCGACAGCACTTCAGAGTTCCAGTAGAGGCTAGAGTGCTCGGATTCGTTGGTTTGGCATCCGCGTTCCATTTAGGTGCGATGTCCACGTCGAATTTCGTTGGGCGACCGAGTTTCAGACGTCCCGGCGTGAATGAAATCTGGTGGCAGACGTTTTCGGAAGATCTTAAGCCGACGCGGGGTGCGCGGCTAGAAAGCACAAAAGCTATCGATTCCTTGGGAACGCGAGGCGCGCACGGGGTAATTAACATTTTCGTGGGAGACGTCTCGCAATTAACCCGTTCGGAGGACTTAAATTTCCATCGCGCTGCCAGCCAAACGAGATCAAAGCCGGTTTCCACTCTGAGACGCGATGGCACACTTTCCGATTTTCCGAAACCAACTACTTAACGTTCCATCGGACTCGTCCCTGACAGATATTTCATTAAAACTTGCAATCCGATTCAAAACCGGGACGAAAGTAGCTCGTATTAAGTCCCGGCTTCGCTTCCGCGACAAACATTTCCGTCCGAAAGTTTGTCGCGGGACAAAGCGAAACGCCGCGCCGGTTGTGCATCGTTCTGTTTACAGAATTGTAAGTTATCACTAAAGAGAGGGGGGGAGCGGGCTCGGGGAATTAAAAATAAATAATTGGTTTCGCTAACTGGTAAAACTCGTTCCTCGAGCAAGTTTGTTTCTGTTTAACCGGGAAAGTATCAGTTATCGCGGAATTTTGCTTTTGGTTGGCTTTCGGGTCGAACGGGTTCGAGTTTCGGGGGAGTGGCCATGGTGGAAAGCAACTTGCGGAAAAGCTGCGGCCAGGTGTATCGATTCGGGCCGCGGGAATTAAGAAATCCACAGCCACGTACTTTCTGCGGAGGTTTCCCTCGAAATAACTATTACCGGGCCATGGAAACGGACATCGGCACGGCGCGGCGGAGGAATCGAGTTAGCATCGGGCCGAGAGCACGGAAGAAAGTGGAAGAAACAATCCTTTCCGTTCGATTTGCCCAGAGTACCGAGCGGATCGGAAAGATTTAGCCAATATTTTAAGAGCCGGCCCGGGAAACGTCGGGAATAATACCGGAGACCGCGGGGAACCACCTCCTTCTCTTTTCTTCTGTTCGAAACTGCTTCCCTCGACTTAATTAAAAACAGTTTCTCAGAAGGTTACATAAATTCTGTCGGCCGTTCGTTCGGCCGCGTTTACAATCCCGGGGAACCCCGGCGACGATCATCTGCTTCGCATTTATTACGAGGGCCGCTCCTCCTCGAGGAGTATGTAGATGTCCCGGCGGAATTTACATTTTAATGCCATTTCGAGAGCGCGCACGCCGGGTACCTTGGAAAAAACGCGGCCAACACTCTCCACCTCTTTCTCTCTTTCGCTCTGTCTCCCTCTCTTTTTCATGCGTCCCATAAATCCCTCCCGTGAAAACTGACGAACGGCGCGAAAACGCAGACCCTGTCTACCCACCCGCCCTTGCTTCGAAGATAAAAGGATTGCTCACGGGTATCTGATCCTGAAGAATTCGGCGAGCTGGCATTCACGTCAACCCACGCAACGGGAATTCGACTGAACGCGAATTTTACCGACGTTGATCGAGACGAATCTCCGATGTGACGGAAACACGTAACGACGTAAGTATTATGTTGTTGTTGTCCGATTTTTAGCGATTTTTCTCGGCGCTAATATGTGATCCGATGAAGAAGTTCCGACAAAAAACATTTCCGTACTTTCAGTAATTGAGAAAGAAAAGGGAACCAATCTATTTTGATTGGTTAATCCCTTGTACCATAATGTCGAGTTAGACTCTTGATAAAGACTTCTATCTTTCTCGAAGAAGAAGAAAATCTGTCAAATTCGCATATACATGTACAGGGTATGGCAGGACGGATGGTACAACCGAGCAGAGAGTGACACTACATGTATAAATAAGTCGAAAAAAAAGGAATAACATTTTTGCGTTTGGCGTCCCGTTTTCATGAAAATCGAGTTTTAAAATGCAGCTAATGCGCGTGCTATTAGATAGGAACCATCTGACGCGTCTGACCATGGCTAACCAATTCTACTTCCTGCGTATACTAAAGCACGCGAACCCGACGGAACTCGATTTTCTCGAAAACGAGGCGTCAAACGAAAAAATGTTATTCCCTTCTCTCGACTTATTTATACATGTAGTATCACCCCCTGCTCGGTTGTACCACCCGTCCGGCCACACCCTGTATATATTAATAATTCCCTTTAAATAGAAATGAAATTCCATTTTATTGTAGTCGATATCTAGCCGCTGGTGAATACATACTGACACGGTAAATATAAATTTTCTTCCTTTCCTAATCAATTATGAACAACAAAGAATAAAATAAATCGTTGTGCGAGAGGTTAAAGTTGCGAAAAAGTTGAAAATAATAATAATGAAGGATGCTTTTCCTGTCCCGAATTTTGCTTGGGATAAATCAGAGCTTTCTGCAAGCGTTCATAATCGAGGAGGGCGTGTTCCCGGGTCGAAGATCGACGATTCCCGGAGTAACTCTCGGCGAGGAAGCTTCGAGGACCAAGGAACGGTAGAAACGGTCGCAGATTCCGTCTACGACGCGACGTCGAGAAACGCGTTCGTCGAATCGAGGGTGACTGGCGTGGCGTCCAGCCGGGAGATGATAGCCCGTAATAGGATATTTCGAGTGGCAGGACCGTTTCTTTTATCGGTGCTCGCATTTAAATGCAAAGTATTATTCAAATGGCAGGCTTCCTTTCCCTTGGCTGTCTCAGCTCGCCCTCTTCCTGTCCCTTATTGCTCTTTCTTGTTCCCTCGCTCCGTCTCCCACCACTTGCCACTTACTCTTAACCATTTCTCTCTCACTCTCTCTCTCCCTCTCTCTCTCTCTCTCTCTCTCTCTCTCATATCTCTCTTGCTCTCGGGCTCGTGCCTTTTTTCCACTTTTTCTCCTAGTTCCCGGTCGCTCTCGCGATTCGATATCTTTTTCCGGCGACCTCTCGCTCCTTCTCCATCTCTCTACCTCTCTCGTTCTCTCTCGGTCTCTCTCGATCTGGCCGATTCCACGCAGCTGAGACGCCCCTGGGACAAGAGGCTTCATTTCCTGATATTCAAATGCGCTCAAACATCATACCCGACCATCGTGCGGCCCACGGAGCCCGCCTCGTCGCGGTTTCCGCGCGGATAAGCCGCTCGAACCTCCCTTCGCATCCTCGGTGCATGCTTCCAGCGGGTCCTGCCGGCGCATCCGACGCGTCGGTGCAGCACGATGCACCCTCGAGCCCGGTGCAGCCAGCTCCAAGCCGCCGGCAGAGGCGCGAGCCCCGGAAAATGCAAATCGCCGCCGAGAGAGCAACGGTTATGAAATCGTAAGGGACGCGATCCACTCTTTTCGGACGTCGCGGTTGCTTTTCCCCTTCTATCTCTAACTCCCTCTCTCTCTCTCTCTCTTTCTTTCTGTACGGTGCAGAGCTACCTGCAATCACGACGGGAATATTTTTGCGCCGCGGTTCGAGGAGAATATTAAAACCGGATATCGGGAAACGATGCTCGAAAGCTGCGGCCTCTGACGGCGACTTGGAATTTAGGTGAGAATAATTCCCCCTACGGGAAACTTTCCCGAGCGATGCTGCGGGATTAAAGTAGCGAGAGCCGGTGTGCTCTCGAATTTAGATTACCTCCGGAAATAATGAAGTTACCGATGCACGGCTTTTAACGTAAACCATCAGCCCGTTCGGGGATGAGTTTCTTCCCGTGGCTTTCCGACGTTTTTCACTCCTCGCACGAAGTTAGACGATACCCCAGGATCTCGCTAACGCTGCGGCCCGATTGCGAATCTTTAACCAGATCTCCCGTTACTTCTCTGTTCTTAATCGTCTTTCGTCCATTAAAAAATTCCAATAATTAGACTTTACCCGTTTATGAGAAAAATGGGAAAATTTCCGACGGTAGCTAGAATAAAAGAATTTTTATAATATATACAGAGTGGGGCGTTGTAAACAGTTCACCCGAATAACTTGCAAAGATATTTGAGGTACAAACGTTAGATGACTCAACCTGTATACGTATACGTTACTTACAAGTTATTAAAACTATTCAAGAGTGTTTTCGAGTGGATGCCAGGCAATTCTTGTCTCGCATAGAGATGCGCCAGTCTACTTATAAATCTTGTAGCAGCTTCGAAGTGGATATTCACGAGGTCTCGCAGCGAGAGAAGTGTCTCGCGAAAGAAAAATCGGCCGGATAGTTGATTGAAGAGCAGAACGCTGAAAAGCGGTGTGGCGCGGCCCGTAGACTCGCGAGGAATGCGGAAAGCGGAAAGCGGGCAGCCAGGTTGTTCCCGCGAAAAACGGCGAGCGTACACTCGCGAGGAACTCGTTCATATCGATTCAGCAGTCGAAGCCCGCTTCTCGGTTTGATTACCGGAATGCCGCTCTCGATTCCGATAAACCGGCGCCGCCAACGGCCAAAGGATTACTCGAATTCTTCCGGTTCATTCGCCTCGGTCCCGAACAATGGATTCTTCGAGGCGCGCCAATCCACCGGATTCCGCTGCGCAGATTTTCCAACTGATTTTTTCTTTCGAAGATCTCGAGGACCGATTCGATCGCTGGATTCACCGTTAACACTTCGAGCGCAGAACTACAGTAAAGTCGCGTTATTTTGCGAACGGCTGTGTTTTGCACGGGGAAATATCGTGTAGCGACACTATTTTTATATATGACTGAGTCTACCGCGCCGAAAGTACTAAGGAAGCCGAACGTAGAAAAGGACAGCATGTAAACACGCATCGCGCTGTTCTCCCCCCCCCCCCCGCCCGAAACTTTCATCGTCAATTAAACCACTAAATACAGTTGAAATTATATCGTGTTTAGTGTCATTTTAATCAGAGAAATTCCACAAATAAGTTGGTGAAAGATCCATAAAAAAATAATGCAAAATAAAGAAGTTTTGTAATTGGATTAGTAGTGGTTCACACCGATATACCGGAGCCGAGATCAGATTACACGGCATGTTTACACTGCTCGGAGACCGAGGCAACTCGAGCTTCGTGGCCCCTGCGGCGTTGCCTCTCAGTGGAGGGGGTAGGCACTTGACAAATTCTGGGTAGGCGGTCGCTGAGAAATAACGCGACTTTACTGTATCAATATCCAACGTTCCATAAAATCAAATTGTTTCTTGTGGAACGCCACACAATTTTTACGAAAAAGAACTTCACCAGTTTGTCAGACGTTGAGAGAAAATTGATTAGACGTTGAAAACTGATTAAGAAAACAATTGTTTTAAAATTAGCTGCTTGTGCCTTATTTTCAAGTTGGGCACGAATTTTTACAGTCGTCTATTGTAAGAACTTATTTATTAAAATGAGAGTTGAAGACAATTTTCGGTATTTCGAAAACCGAAGAGCAATTTTTCAGAGTTCCCCGGTAAATTGTTTAAAAGTGTCGTTCGTTCTTTTATTTTTGCTCGGCTAGAATCGCATTTTAAAGGAACGCGCGTCGCTCGGAAAAGGCAAGAGAGAAGCTTCCGGATGCGTCGCGCGAGGAACAAATAAGACGAAAGTCTGCCAACGGTTCAGGGGGACGCATTGAATCTTGGATGAGACGGACGACGACAAATTGAAGGATCAAAGGAGCCAGGGCGAACGTTACGCCGCGGTTTATTGTTCGACGTCTGCTGGATCACCTCCAGCCGGCTACGAGTTTCGAAGGGATCGAGGATCATCGATTAATTTGAGATCTAGTAGGTCTTCCTGTCACTGAATCATCGATTCGCCCGGGAAACGAATTTTTCTAATGGTACCTGCAAACCCCCTAGGTCTCTTTGCGGCTCTAAAATTCTAAAAGATAATTTTCAGTTGAAATAATGTTACCGTATCCAGTGATTTTTAAACCGGAAAGAATGACTTGATACTTGATTGTAACTTGTCTAGTCCGCAATGTCAGGCTAGGGATTCGAAGGGTTCGAGAAATACCGATTAATTCGAAATCTAGAAGGTCTGACTACTAGTGGATCAGCCATTTGCTAGAGAATAAAAATTGTATTGAGTAGAATCCGTAAAATCCCTGGATCTCTTGCATCTTTGCGAATGAATAATTGGATAGGACGACTTCTGATAAAATGTCTTAAGGCGGTAGACTCGTTTCGAGAATTTCAAGGGTGCGGGATGCGCGTTCTCTTTTCTCGATAATACAAAGATGGGATTTTTCAGTAATCAAAAACGCTAGATAAAAGATCGATGTAGGCCGCTATCGCCCTCGAAATACTTATTTTTACGTTTATGAGACGTAATTTGCATTATTCGGGAGAATGTAGCTATGGAAATAGCTACGTGCGCAGTCGTATGCTTCCAAATAATGCAAATTACGCCTCGTAAACGAAAAATAGGACTTTTGAGGGCGATAGCGGCCTTGATCGATCTTTTATCTAGCGATTTTGACTATTGAAAAACCCCATTTTTGTATTATCGAGAAATGAGAACGCGCATCCCGCACCCTAGCAGTCCTGGAAAAACGAGTCTACTCCCGTAAGCGACAGGTATCCTGAAATTTTCGAAAACCCGGCTCGTTCCGACGATCGAATTCTCGCACAACTCTAGATGTTAATACACGTTAGCAGCCAAGAGGATCGCGCAATAACATTCCCGTTTCCTCGGCGTCGCTCTTTTCGAAGTATCAAGCGATCGAACGAACGCGACTTAATCGGAAAGCTTGATACATTTGCCTGATCGTGACTCCAGGTCGCAACAGAGTGGAACCCACGAGAGGAAATTGGGACGCCATTGCCCATTGTCCGACTATAGGAGCATCCTATCTACTTTCAAGCTTCGTTGCTCTTCGACAACCGAGATTGCGACCCGCTGTTTGCTTGTCTCGGGCGCGGCGACGCGACGGACCGAACGGAACCAACCGTTTAAGATATGCAAAAAGAGTTGCGAAGTATCTCCGAGCAATTGAGAGAAACCCGTTTCACGTTGAAATCGCATCCTGCCCGGCTAATTAGCTCGCTAGCCGGATTGGATTTCAATTAGAACGTCCGAAGAAATCCGATCGGCGTGGTTGCCGTATAATATTCGAACTCGAAGCTGGAACTTTATCTGCGACATTAGAATATGACATTAGAATACGGTCGAATAACCGGTTTAATTGTCGAAATTATAAAGATATGCTTGCATTAGAAATTATCCAATAAATTTCTTTATTCGAGAACGTATTATCATAAATATTGTGAAACATTGAAATAAGTCCAGTTTTGTAATTTTTGTAGAACAATGTATATCCGACACAGATTTTTTACCGGGTACGGTTGGCGTGACAAAATTATAAAAAGAGTAAATGCGTTGGCACTTAATTTCTGTTTCTGACGATTGACTTGGACAATTTTACTTCTGCATAAAGTTCCGCAGTTTAGTAATGATTGACGAAGAGAATCGAAGGGAGCGGACAGGTATTGCAACAGACAGACATTTGTACTTGTAAACGTTTGAAAATGAAATGATTGAAAAATCCTGGATTATTAAGGATCGAACGGAGATCGGGACATTAGCATTCAGCTGGCGAAGGGATCGAATTTGTTCGTCGAGGAGACCGAATTTCGCAGTCGCGGGTTCGACGCTCGCGCGGACACGTCGAGCTAATCCCGAACGGGATTTGTTCACAAAAAGCGAAAAGTAATTTCCGTGTGCAAGACTGACGACCCTTTGTGCGACAGGGATTACCGTTTCCGCGGCTGGATTTAATTTCGCGGCGCCGCGCCGCGGTGCGCCGTATCCGCGGGAATAACAATAAGCGAGCTGCAACACAGTTGGCTACGTGCGATCCGAGGCTCGCGCAATTAATTATCCCCGCGGCTGCGACGGATATCGGCGGATATCGCGCCACGCGAAATTAGTATACCATTAAACGCTCGAACAGAGAGGCGAGAGAGAGTCAACAAAGTCACCGAACAGCTTTATTATTAATGCCGGCCGTGATAACTTCCGATACTGCCGCGCCGTAGCGACTGCTTAGCTTGCTTTAATCATTTCGGAAACGCCGATCGAGGCCATCTCGATCATTTGCGATATCGGACCGATCAGAGTTGCATCATAAATGACGCGAAATTGCATCGGAGATGATGCGATTTCAGAGGATCTGGATGGCGATGACGGAAAGCGAACATTTTCTTCGGTAATTGCGACAAACAGGCTGGATAGAAATTTCATTTTTATTTAACTATTCCATTTGGGGTGGACAAGAAAGTAAAAATTATTTTTTTACAGGCAACGCATGGAGAACAATTCTCTGCTTGGATTGCGATAAATTGCAACAAAGTAAAGATAATGTAACCATTATTCGAAGTTGTAATTAAGTTATAATTATAATATAATAATTAATGACCACTAGATCCGACACTATGCGCTTGCGACGAAGATGAACACATGAAAATTAAAATAGCAAAAAGATTGAGAGTTTTCAAAAATGAAGATGTATCATTCTTACCTTCGTTCGATTTGACTCTGGCGTCTTACAACGGACGCAGACAATTTTTATTTCGCATAAAAATCCGTAGTCTGGTGTTGATGCATATCAGTTTCCAATCTTTTATCGAAATAATAAAACTTGAACGGTGACGTAGAGAATGTCTGCCGAAAACATTCTCTGAAATCTAGCAAAGCAGTCGCGTCCATATCGTGAATCTCGTCTAAATGAAATTTGTGTATTTCTCAACGGCGAAGTGATGCAAGCTGCGAAGATCGCGCCAGAGAAAAAGAGTGAAAAAGAGATAGGAGGAGAGGCGGAGAGACAAAGAACAAGAAGAATTCGTCATCGTTATTTCTCCGGAAGCCTGAGAGCATGGTCCTTGATTATTTAGCTGCACAGCCGTGTGTACCCCTTTTAACAAGATTGCAGCAGGCTCCGTCGTATTTGCTGGGAACAACGAAATCGGGGATGCATTTTGCATAATGAAGTTTTATTTGCGGACCATATGCTTCCTCGTAACGCGCTCCTCGTTCTTTAACGCGATCGGGATTACGGTACCTCCGCGGACTAATGCGAATCCGTGTGCGGTCTAATCCTGTGCCTTTTGATCTCGGAATAGCTCGGGGAGGTTAAATACGAGACGTTCGCTTCGCTCGGAACTTAACACAGGATTAAGTTTGTCATACAAACAACGTAGAAGGGCAACGGTAAACACCCTGAATGGACGACGAAGTTGTCATTTATTTGAGAAACAGCCTCCGCAGTTACAATAATCTATTAATTGTATATCCTCTTGTTAAATCTGTCGTTGCAAGGAAAAGCGCTGCATGTCAAAATTTCAAACAATTTGAGCTATGCATTACTTGAGCTTTTGAATATAGGATTTTCGTATTTACCAGAAAAAAGTCGTGAAAACAAATTCGAAAGGCCAAAAAGAATAATGCAATTCAACCGATCACTGGTACAAAGAAATAGTGACCGAAACATTAAACGGCAATATCTCGAAAGCGAAAGCATCTGACGCGCGACGTTCTTCCTTGCAACCACGAAAATATGAGAAAATATATTTTCACAGAAAAGTTACAGATTGGTAGAATTATAAATCACGACGTGCTCAACATTAATTTGACTTTCTTCGTGTGTTACATAAAATCGTCACACGTACGTGGTGCCGACAGTACGTGTTACATAATTTTGCTAGTGAACATGCTGTTGCGTCTGATCACGGTCAGCCGATTCTACTGTCAGGGGAATGCCGAGGATTATTTGACAAATTTTAACCCTTTCGGTACGGATGACCTGGCCGCGGTTATACATTCGTGGGACGAGGAAGTTTTCCGCGAGAGTGGTTGCACTGTACGACAGCGTAAGCCGC